>WOXC01010409.1:0-40395 GCA_011680675.1 Gymnobelideus leadbeateri | reverse complement strand
TGAAGCTCTACTCTAATGTCTCATCAAGGTATGGAGCAAGCCTTGGGTCCCCATGTCTGAGTCAGTGAAGTACACAGTCTGGCAGGTTCTACCAATCTAGAAAGGCTTTAAGTAAAGTTCCAGCAGCAGATGGAACTTAAATAGGTTTATCACCAACAAAATAGCCTCTGTGCGATGAATTCTTTGGCCATGAAAAATACATGTTTAGCTTCACTGGAGGTTTTTTAGGATAATGAGGTCATTAACTCCGTACTGCTAAGAAAATAGGTTCTGAAAACTAATAGAGTCATTCCTTGCAGTATAAAACCCTCCTTGAGACACTCTACCTCTTTTCATTCTCAAGTTCTCCTATATAACATATAACACAGATTCCAAGAGTTGAAAGGGACCCGAGAATATCTAGTTCAGTTTGTCCTAGACCAAAAATAGCCTCAACAGCATCTCAAATAAGTAGTCACTACCTTGAAAATAATCTCACATGGTTGTTATTAGACTTAAATGAAGAATCCTGGTTCAAGTTGGAGTAGAAGTCCTCAAGTCCCTGTAAACTTGAAGAATTCTAGTACAGTGATCACAATACCTTCCGAACAAATTCATTTGACTTTTGGTTAGGCAACTGCTTCGAAATTTTTATCTTTACACAGGAATCTAAAGATAGATGATAAAACTGTATTAGCTTTCTCAGGTGCTCAACTACATTGCTAACTCACTTTAACCTTGAAGTCCACTTAAACCCCCAGATCTTTTTCAGGTGAACAGAATATCTTGCCAGACCTCCTTAATCCTTTACATGAGCAGCTCAATTTCTGAACAGAAGTTTTAGAATTTGTCTCGATTAAATGTGGTTCAACACTCAAGATCTTTGGAGATCCTTTCATTCTTTTCCAGGCTCTATTCCTGACTCTTTGAACTTTCTCTATCATCCCTCAAGTTTACTCCACTCCTGGGCTTCTCACATGGTAAGTACATCTCCCCCCTGAAGCTCCTTTCTCTGATTGACTGATCCCTCCCCAAACCTCCATTTTAAGGAAAGTCCTCAAGCTTGTCACGTCTTCATTATCCTTCTGACTCTGCTCCTGATTGGATGCTAGATGCTTCTTCACTACAGACCTTCACTTCTTGACTTCTAATACTATAAGTACATTCTACCCTGTGGCCCTTTCTATGACTGGATGGCTCCTCCCAGACTCCATTTTAAGGAAAATGTACAGCCCAGCCATATGTTTATTCATCTCTAGGATCCATTCCTGTCTACCCAGACTTTTTCTATTATACTCTTATAGGGCTAATTGTCTTCTCTTTATTTCTCCCTCAGCTTCCTTTTATACATTCTCTTCCTTCATTAGAAGGTAAGCCCCTTGAGGTTAGAGACTACATTTCTTTCTGTTTATGTATGTATTCCCATGCTTAACATAGTGTAAGATCTTAATAAATGCTTCCTGACTCTCATCCAAAGAGTTTAGCTGTCCATCCCTGTAATGGTAAGGGGAATTTGAAGGTCCCCCCTGCCCCTTGTATTTGCAATCATACAGGTACTTAGCACCTTCTTCCAAGTTCATGATTATGTCAAGTATAAAGACCCAGAACTTGTGAATGCCACAGTGGGATGGACTTGTTGATATAACAGGAAGGGGCAAAATGGGGAGGATCTAATACCATATATAAGGAAAAGTTCAAGCTGAGAGAGACTAGAACTTTTGGGAGCAAGCATCTAGATTCTGGGCTGCTACTGTTGGAGAGAGAGAAGACAACTGAGAACTCAGAAGAACTGAGAATTGAGAAGAACAGAGAAATGAGAAGAGAGAACTGGGAGGAGGCATGGCTATGTGTTGGGACTTTTTTGTTTTGTTTCTGTTTTTTGTTTTTTGCTTTTTGGAGACGGGAGGGCAGGGCAATTGGGGTTAAGTGACTTGCCCAAGGTCACACGACTACTAAGTGTTAATTGTGCAAGTCCGGATTTGAACTCAGGTCCTCCTGACTCCAGGGCCAGTGCTCTATTCACTGAGCCACCTAGCCACCCTGTTTTGACGTTACTTTGTCAGATTCCTCTGCTAATAGAGGATGGTGCTGTTGTTACAGAAGTCCTGGGACCTTCCTGCTGGTTCAGAAGCCCTGAAAGAGGATTTTCTTGTTGTATGTTTACAGAAATCCTGGAGGAGGGTCCTGCTAATGATTTCAGAGGTCCAGTGACTATATTAATGATTTGTGTTGATTCCTCAGACTTTGTTGTTGGGTCTATGTTGATTTCACAAGTAGAAAGTTAATTGATGAGGATGTGTATAAATGTTATTGTGGCTTTGTTAAGCTTTGTCTTCCCAGGAACAGAAACTGTGAAGAACTTGAGGTGGACCAGACACTATGAGCTTCAATATGGATCAGGAACTGCACAAGATGCTAGACAAAGAACTGCGAGCTGTCTGCCTTTGAACCCAGGTGGCAGTTGGATAGATTCAGGGAGGAGCTGGGACCATGGAAGAGGAACCATGGAAGCTAAGAGCCTGTCTCCAGTCAAGATGAAAAGATCTCTCCTTAGGTATTTAATGCAAACAGAGAAAATCATGACTCACTGTGGCCTAGGGATGGAGAACTCTGACTTTTATATTTAGATGACTGAGTTAAGGACTTCTCCAATTAAGAAGAAAGAGGACTTTTTGACTCAAGAGATTAAGACAATGTGACCTAGGGGTAGAGGACTTTGACTTTTGTACTTTGTGTCAATTAAGGAGGCTTGCCTCCTTAAGGATGATTGTGTTACTAAATGAATGTTATCTTTATTTAATTTGGTGAAAACTATGTGGCCATTTTAGTGATAAGTTCTTATGTCATAACATTGTGAATGCTATACTTTGATTTCTATGAATGTTTTGTCTTAGTTTGTTACTGAATAAATAGAGAGTTCACTATATTATGTAATCAGAATCTTGAAAAGTGTTTATAGTAGCAGTCCTCTGGAAAGCTACTCATGCTTGGCTTTACAGTCCCAGATTTACATTGTTTAAAAATTTGATAAGGATGCCATCTATACCCTTATTCAAGTTGTTGATGAAAGGCTCAGCACAGATGCTCAGGGCCATTCCAATGGAAACTTTCTTCCAAATTTACAAGTCATTAACAACTATTCTTTGAAGTCAACTAGTTCTGAGTAAACTTAACTACATAATCATCTAACCCACTTCTCTCCATCTTGTCCATAAGAATAGCATTAGAAATGCTGTCAATGCCATTCTGAAATATTGATTAATTATATGTATACCTACTAATTCAGTAATCTAAGAAAAGAAAATAAATGAGTTTAGTATAGCTGAATTCATGTTTTCTATTTAAAAGCATTTTATTGATGCATTTTAAACAACAATTGTCATTTCACAATGACCTCCCCCAATAGAAACCTCTATTGTAACAAAGTATAGTTAAGCAAAACAAAATAGCAAATGTCCACATTTGACAAAATATGTCTTATTCTACATCTATCATCTAGTACTTCTCTGAAAAGTTGCAACTTAGACATGCTAACATCTGTTTCAGAGGATAAAAAAAGAGATAAATTCTACCAAGAACTCAACAAGATCCTCAAAAGAAAGGCAATCTATAAATTCAATCATTTTATTGGGAAAGTGGGCATAGAGGAGGTATGTTTCCTTGGTGGACCTCTGCATTAAAATTGTTCTTAAAACTGTATGTCTCTCTTCCCCCTCCCCCACTCTCTTTCCTACCCAAACTTTCTAGCTCTGTCTCTGTCCTCCCATCTGTCTTTCACACACACACACACACACACACACACACACACACACACACACACACCACACTACTAAGAATGGTTAGGCAATCAGAGCTGCCCAGTTCTTTCAGTACCTAGTGATATACTTTATGTGGACTTCAAAATATAAAAAAAATTACCCTGGTGCTCTCTCACATCTTTAGTCCTTTTTAGCCATCTCACTTCTGTTCTTTCTACTCTAAAGATAATTCTTCTTGGCAGAAAATGAGGAATAAAGTAGCTGAATAATGCTACCTTTTCCCTGTGGTACATTATCAACATCATTTTCCCTCTTTTAATTCATTTCCTTCCCACATTAAATCTAAAACCAAACAGATGCCTTTTTGTTGCTGTTGTTCACCATTTTATAACCTTTAGAAGTAGAAGAGACCTAGTCATTATTTCTCTCTATCATCCCTATGAAAAGATCAAATAATCCACAAAAACAACTGAAGCAATCTTGAAAGCTCTAATGCTAGTGCTATAGGGGAAGGCAGTTAAGGTGATGTGTTGTGAGACTTAGGAGTAGAACACCATGAAAAGAAAAAAGAAAAGCATAAGGCAAATTACAAAAAGGCATTCTAATTCTGAAGGAATTATTTTCTTTAGTGAGCTTTCTTTAGTGACCTCCTTTTCCATTTGGCCAATTCTGTTTTTTAAGACATTCTTCTTTCTCCTCATTGGCTTTTTTGGACCTCTTTTGCCATTTGGGCTAGTCTATTTTTTAAGGTGTCATTTTCTTCAATATTTTGGGCAGTCTCCTTTAGCAAGCTGTTGACTCATTTTTCATTATATTCTTACATCACTCTCATCTCTCTTCCCAATTTTTCCTCTGCTTCTCTTATTTGATTTTCACAATCCTTTTTGAGCTTTTCTATGGAATATGACCAATTCATATTTTTTTGGATGCTTCTGATGTAGGAGCTTTGATTTGTTGTCTTCTTCTGGTTGTATGCTTTGATCTTCTTTGTTACCAAAGTAAGATTCTATAGTTTGAGGGTTTTTTTTTTTTAACACTTTGCTTATCTTCCCAGCCAAATACTTGACTTTCTAACTCTTTGTCAAGGTAGGACTCTGTTTCCAGTGGGGGTGGGGGGGGTGGGAGTTAGGGGGGGTGGTGTACTGTCCCAGGCTTCAGAGATTTTGTGTCAGCCACTCCATCCACCACCATCTGTGGGCCCAGAGCTCCAGAAGCAGCTTCTGCTGCTATTGCTACCTCTCCTACCCTAAGGCTGAGGCCAGACCATGGTCCTATTTCACCCAGGTTCCACAAAGTTTTCCCACCGACCTTCTACACTGTCTTCGGTGTTTGTGTGTTGAGAAGTCTGAAAACTGCCACAGCTGCCAGTGATTCAGTCCCCTGAGGCCTGCTCCAGCACTATCTGTGCCAGCATGGCCTGAGCCAGACCATGCTCCGACCCCAGTCTTGAGTAATAGACCCTTCCTTTCAACCTTCTAGGCTGTCTTGGGCAGGAGATTTGTTTCACCCTGTCATTTTGGGGGTTCTGTAGCTCTAGGATTTGTCTAGAGACATTTTAGAAGTATTTGGAAAGGTTTGGGGGAGAGCTCAAGAAAGTTTCTGCTTTTACTCTACCATCTAGGATCCCCCAACCCTCCCCCCACCAGTGATCTACTTTTGATAAAAATGAAAAAGTTTACTTTGTAACACTAAAACCAATATATCAACCAATACCAAACCTCATGCTATTAGAGAAACTGATTGCTAAGCAGAGCTTTAAATAAAGTTTGAGAGTGAAATGCTATGAAATGTTAGCCTATGATTTCAGAAATCGGAGGCCAACTCTATTACCCTTGATGCCTGATTTCTGAAATTCCTTAAAATTTGGCACTTCTTATTTTAAGAGATGTACCTCATACAGTCAAACATATGGAGCCCATAAAGGTGTCACTTCACCTGTCATTACAGGCTTTATTTTTCTCACTTATAAATTCCTACTAGCTTCAGTAACAACAATCTCTACAATCCATTTGAGTGTATTTCTATTTGCTATGTAGCAAGAGGATGTTACTTAATAAACACAGAATCTGGGCTCAAAACCATAGCTTCAGAGACTGCTGCTCTCAAGGAGCTATGGGATTAAACTGAATTTTTACAAGTTTTGAGGGCATGATAAAATAATGTATCAGATCAACTATTCCTTTTAATGGACTAACACTTTTGGACAAACTCTTGGGTACTGTCAACATATAAAATTTTAATCCATAATAAAATTGTCACAATCAACAGAAAGTATTAAGTGTAAGCAAGTAGCTAAAAGATGCTATGGATATATTCTGCATAGTGAAATGTACCAAGAGATTTTTAAAATGTCACTAACAATAGATATCTTTTTCTTGTGATTTTAATACAATGTTTACAACTTTAACTCTAGTGTTTGAATTCTCTTTGGATAAAGAAGTCAAAGCAATTTGGGAGTCAGGTGGCCTAAAATAAACAGCAACTAGCTTCCCTTCTAGGACATGTCTTTGTATGTGTTTAATATGTAGACTTCATGTTATGCTTTCCTTTTACCATCATTCTAGCAGTATCCAGACAAATTAATTGTCTGAACATAATTATAGGTTTAGTTACTGAAACCATGATAGATCCCAGATTAAGGCAACAAGTCCTTGCTCAATATCACTGATAAGGGGGGAAAAAACCCAAGACAGATATTTGTACTAATAGGATTCATGAAAGGGTTTAACAAGAGAATATGCTTGTTAATTTTAAGAAACAAATACATCTAAGAAAATATAATACATATTTATTTCAAAAAGTGATATCACAAGGTTAATGATTATTGTTCATTTCATATTAATCACTTTTCAAACAAAGAGATTTTCAAGTAAGAAAAATATAACTATTTATGAGTACAAAATACAAAGTGTCCCACTATCTTACTGCAGTTTTAAGATATTAAATCATAAGACACACACACACACACACACATGTTTTTGTTGTTGCTTAGTCATTTGCCATTTCCTTCTCTAGCTCATTTTACAGAGGAAGAAACTGAGGCAAGCAGAATATTACTTGTCCAGTGTCACACAGCTTGTAAGTGTTTGAGGCCAGATTTGAACTCAGGAAGATGAATCTTCCTGATTCCAGGCTCCACTGCACCACCTATCTATCTGTATGTATCATCCATCAAAGCCCTACTCTGATGCCTTATGGCAGTGATTGGAGTTTTCAAAAGGTAGGGCAAAAACTCTGACAAGTTCTAGCCATGCCAGAAAGGCTTAAATTAAAGTCCCAACAATGAACTGTGTCTGTCCCCTGAGGACTAACATGGTTGAGTTAGAAGATAACTGTCAGCAGTAGGTTACCAGGTGATGGTTGTTGTGTTGTTTTTGTTTCATCAACTCAAGAAAACCAGAAAACAGAGAGGGGCTGCCACCTGCACCAGTGGAAGGAGTACACATAGCAATAAAATCTTGGTTTCTCTGAAGTATATTCCAATTTAAACTCCAGGATAACTTTTTCTTTTCTAACCTTCATACCACAAACCCCACAGAAATGAGTTGTACTTGTCAAAGCAACAGGCATTTATGAAGCATTTGCTATATGTGAGGCACTGTCCTAAGCACTTGTGAATTTCTAAGAAATTTTACTTAGACCCTCAAACTTGTTAGTTCACTGAATTTTAACTCATAGAAAATGGCTAAATGAAAACTGGTACTTCTAAAAAGTTATCTTCTAATATCTTTGGGGGAGGAAAGGGAGAAAGATCTGTGACTTTGTCAGTGTAGGAAGCTTCAGGTAAGGAAATTCTCTTTATTATATGCTTATTTTTAACCACTGTACAATGCATAATCTTAGAGAGTTGTCTAGGGCATGGTGAGGTCATTATTACTATTTTCACAACATAAAATATATTTGTTAAAGCTTAACTCCATTAGACAGTATTATGCCTGGATATTATTTGTTGATATTATGCTGTAAATTTTATAGCTAAAACTTTAGGAAAAGAAATTTGGTGAGAGACGAATATTAATGACTTAGTTCTTACCTTTTTCCCCCATATTAACAGGTTGTCTTGATTGGTTTTGCTGAATACTTGTACTGTTGCCCCGCCTCCCACCTAACTCCTCCTCCCCACACAGTTCAAAGCAGAGATCCCAGAAGCATGGGTCATTTTTTTTTATTTTAAACAAATACTTTATTAACTTCTGTTTTACATCATTCATTTCCGCCAGGTTTTGAGTTACAATCATTTTCCCCCCATTATTCCCCTACCCAACCTCCCAGAATAGCAGTCCCACAAGATATCACTTCCTCCAATCTGCTCTCTCCCATACCTTCTCCCATACCCCCATCGACTTTTCCATTAGAGGAAGATGAATCTTTGTGTCCCAATGCCTGCACATCTTATCTCCCAATTATAGGCAAAAGAGTATTAATAATAGTATTTATATATATATTTAGAACATTTAATGTTACGACCTCGAATTTCAGATCCATTTCCTTCCTCCCTTGTCACCCATTCCTTCTTGGGATACAAGTAATTCAGTATATGTTGTACATGTCTAGCTATGCAAAACATTATCATGGTAGATATATTGTGCAAGGCTGCTTATAATTCCCTCCCACTCATCCCACCCCCCACCTGGTCCATTCCCTACATGATCCTGTCCCTCTTCTATAGTGGGTACTTCCAACCTCCCCTCCCCCCAAGGATGCCCTCCCATCCATCATCCCTCCTCTCATCCCCTTCCCCCTATCCTGCTGCAGGTTGAGATATCCCATTTAGTATGTATGTCATTTTCTCCCTGAACCAAATTCAATGTGAATGTGGTTTTGCCTTTTAGCCTTCCTTATTCTCCCCCTCCTTTGCAACCACTTCCCCTTGCTTCTTCTACATGGGATAGTTTACCCTACCCTGTCTCTCCCCATCTCCTCTTGCCACTTTCCTCTCTCACCTCAATTTCATCCCTTGAGTATTCTCCCTTCCCAACAAATTCAACCTATGCCCTCTATCCATATATAACTGTAACCATATACACACACATTCACATATGTATTCATATGACCACACCCCCCTTCTTCCATTATTTTCATAGTGAGAAAGATATCATCAGTCACAGTTATTGCTTTTCCATATAGGAATGTAAATAGTTCAACTTTGATAAGTTCCTTTGATTTCTTTTCCCTGATTACCTTCTCAGGCATCTCTTCCTTCTTGTGTCTGGATGTCAAATTTTCTATTCAATTCTGGTTTTTTCCTCAAGAATGCTTGAAAGTCCTCTATTCCACTGAATGACCATATTTTCCCCTGAAACAAAATACTCAGTTTTTGCTGGGTAGGTGACCCTTGGGTTCATTCCCAGTTCTTTTGCCCTCTGGAATATCATATTCCATGCCCTTTGATCCCTCAGTGTAGAAGCTGCCAGGTCCTGGGCTATTCTGATTGTGTTTCCACAATATTGAAATTGTTTCTTCCTGGTTGCTTGGAGTATTTTCTCCTTGATCTGGGGATTCTGGAACCTGGCTATAATATTCCTGGAGTTTTCTTTTTGGGATCTTTTTCAGGAGGTGATCTGTGGATTCTTTCAACCTCTATTTTGCCCTCTGGGTCTAAAACATCAGGGCAATTTTCCTTGAGAATTTCTTGAAGGGTGATTTCTAGGTTCTTTCTTTGATCATGGCTTTTGGGTAGTCCAATAATTTTAAATTGTCTCTCCTGGATCTATTTTCCAGGTCAGTGGTTTTTCCCATGAGATATTTCACATTGCCTTCTAATCTTTCATTTGTTTGGATCTGCTTAACAACATCTTGATTTCTCATAAAGTCATTAGCTTCCATTTGCTCCAGTCTAACTCTGAAGAATGAATCTCCTCAGTGAACTTTTGAGATTCTTTTTCCATCTGGCAAATTCGACTTTTTAAGGCATTCTTCTCCTCATTGCCCCTTTGGGCCTCCTTTGCCATTTGAGTTAGTCTATTTTTTAAGGTGTTGTTTTCCTCAGTCAGACTGTTGACCCTCATTTCATACTTTTCCTGCATCCTTCTCATTTCTCTTTCCAATTTTTCCTCCACTTCTCTTATTTGATTTTTAAAGTCCTTCTTAAGGTCCTCTATGGCCTGCAACCCGCTCATATTTTCCCCTGGGGCTTTTGGAGCAGGACTTCTGGCCTCACAGTCCTTTTCCTGCTCTATGCCCCCAAAATAGGAGTCTAGGGTTGCATTTTCTGTTTCCTTTGCCTTGGCATGTTGCCACTTAATTGCTTGACTTTTGGGCTTGTTGCCACACTATGGCTTTAAGGCCAGCTAGAGGAATTTTTGTCCCGAACGTGTGGGGGGCAACTTCCATTTCTGGTAAGCTGTAAACCCACCCACAACTTCCACCCTAGATCACAATCCAGATCCAGGAGGTTAAAGCAAGAGCGATTACCCCCCAAGACTGATCGCTGGATCTCCCCACGATTTGTAGGCTGGCAGCCGGAAATGCCTATGAAAACTACAAAATGGCGTGTCTCCTCAGCGGCTTCTAGCCCCCAGGGGAGGGAGCTGACGCATTCCCCAAATGCAGGTCCCAAAGTCCATAGGACACTAACCTCTTACTTTGTCCTAGGCAAGTCTATGTTGATAATTCTGGCGTCTCCACAGTTCCTGGTGTTCTGGGGTTCCTCCAGCCGGCTGCTGGCCCTGCCGCCCTGGGGCTAAAACCTCGGCTCACGTGGACCTGGGCTCGGCTCGGCTCCTGCGCTCTGCGCGCTGCCTGCTCCCAGACCACTGCGCTGGTCCTTCCTGCAGGGTGCTGGGCTGTCCTCAGCGGGAGGTTAGCTTCTCTGTGTCGTTCTGTGGGTGCTGGGGCTCCAGAAGTTTTTCAGAGTCCTTTTTTACATAGTTTGTGGAGAATCTGGGGGCAGAGAGGCTTGGAAGAGCTGTTTCTACTCCGCCATCTTGGCTCCGCCCCCCAGCATGGGTCATTTTTACAAAGAGTCCCAGCTTAACATTTACACATTGTAGGCACTCTGTAAATATTTCTTAATCTACTGATGCAACCATTAGGACTTTCAGTCATTACTTTCTCTTTCCTAAGGTATATCCCAAAGTTAGGGGCTACAGTCAGGAACCATCTATCAAATAAATAAGTTACTTTCTCACTTTGGGGTATCACATGTCCCTCCTATTTTCTCAAGATGATGAGCCATTCTAACCTCTAGGACATCCTGTAACTGTATCCATTTCCATAAGCAATCATATATGTTTCAATCAGTCACACCTTTTTCTTTACTTAGTAATCATTGTCCATCTATGGCTGTGATAGATACTATCGATGTAAAAACAAAACAAAACAAAAAAAATCCCTCCCTTCACAGACTTAAAATGTAGTCAAACAGACAAGACACACATAAAGAAACCAATTTAAAACCAATACAACACAGTCCTACCTCACAAAAGACATTCAAAGCCAATCAATCATTAATCACTCAATAAACATCTTCTAAGTGCCTGGCAACAGAGGCTGTCACCTGCCCTCAAGGATTTATAACAATTAGAGAAGACAATATGCAATGGAGAAGACCAAGTCCAAGGCAAGCTTTATACAAGGAAAGGTAGGAAATAATTAACAGAAAGGAAGACATTAGAATTAAGAAGTGTTGGGGGAAAAGACTTGCTCGTAGGCTAACAAATATTCTTTATTCCCCATACCTGGATTATACTCCCTTCCTATCTTCATCTTTGAGAATCCTTACTTTCCTTCAAGACCCCACTGAGGTGCCTCTCCTTCCTTGTTGCCTTGGCTGATTACCACATCCTTGCTTAAATTTTCCCTTATTTTTTCTGCAATTTCCTTATGTCATGAGTTATATCCCTCCAGTGGAATATAAACTCTCTGAAGGAAAAGTTTATTTAATTTCTGTCTTTGTATGCTCAGCGTCTAACATAATGCCTTACCACCATTAGTATAAAGCATACTCTAATATAGACTAAATATGCACTATTCAAACTGGTCACTTATAACCTTACCTTTCTTTCTCCTTAACCCTTGCTTAAGTGATTGTTACTTAACAATACATATTCATAATTATGTAAGTCTCACCATGACAAAAAAAGCTAGCTTTACTTACTGCTTTGATTCATTTTTTTCTGATTCCTCTTTCTCTGGCTTAAAGCATCTCTGGGTCATATTTTAACCCCAGTTATCTTCAATATAAATCATGTGTTTAAAATTAATTATGGCTTTACAAAGAAACTTTTATATAAACAAGCCTGTGATAGATGTTGTAGGGGAATTAAGAAGCAAAAGCAATGTTCTATGCTTTCACAAATTCAAATTTTTTTCTTTTTTTTTTCCCGGGCTTTGATTGCCATGCTTCCCAACACTGTGCCCTGCTGTTAACTGCCATACACTTTCTTGATATCTTTTATAGGTTTCTATATTAGCCATCTCAGAGGACCAAAAATTTGGAGGAGAAACCCTCAGAGGTCATGTAGTCCAAGCCCCTAATTTTATAAATGGTGAAACTAAAGCCCAGAGAGCTTAAGTTAGTGTTCTATTGGTCAACCAAGGAGTAGCAAACTACATACACCATGTCATGTGGTACTTGGTCATCTCTATTTGCAGGGTTCATGATGAGTTACAAGGAAAGAAATCAATGTGAAAAGAGTTGCAACTTATACACTAACATCTATTTCAGAGGATAAAAAAGGTAGAATTCTGTGACAAACTTGACAAGACGCTCAAAAGAAAGGCAATATATAAACAGTTATTTTATTGGGAAAGTGGGTACAGGAGAGGATGAGAAAAAAAATGGAAAAATATTTCTTGGGATCACAAAAGTAAAGGATAAAGTTAAAAGAAAGAATAAGGCCAAAGACTTTCCTATAATGTAAGAGTCTTATGCTTACACTTATTGAATATTTGTAAATTATTTTTAAATTTTTAATTTTATTATGAATTTACCAAACACAAACTTTTAATATAGAAAGAACCAAAAACTTGTTTGTATATGAACCCATGAACATGTTACATAGTTTCTGATGTATATATTAAACAAATTAGTAAACAAAATTACCCTTTTTACTTGTGTCCCCTTTATAAATACTTTCTTCAAGAAAAGAACCAGAGGGAATTAAAGTGAGCAATTAATAATATCACCCCCCCACACACACACACACAATGAAACTGATTAGTTCATTCACTGGTTACTGAAGTGGGAATGATTTCAGAATAAACTGTTTATGTGGAGTTAAACTATCAACTAGATAGAGAAAAGTAAAAAAAAATTCACACCACGTTAAAAGTAGGGAGTAAAGGTGAGAAGACTGTGTAAAATTATGAATTCCAATCTAATTAAACGAACTTCGGAAAAATGGGGACTGGAAAAAAAATAAAAACATTGCACTATCACAATTTTGTAGAGAAATTTAACAGGTAAAACAGGGCAAAGAGCCCTCAAGCATAAACTTCATCTCTTCACCAAATGAAAATGTGTGGAATAACCAAAAACAGCACCCATTTGTAGTACAAGTTCATTTGCAGTACACTGCTGAGGACAGACAAAGGTTACAAACAAAGCATTAGCTGGAAAAACAAGCTTATGGAAAGCATTGTATGAGACCCAATAATACTAGGTTACATTTAATAAAGTGCATGTATTATTTCACTTGATATTTATAACCACCCTGTAAGGTAGGTATAAGTAAACAGAAGCTCCAAGAGGACACAAAGCTAGTGAGAGGGAGGGTCAGAAGTTCTACTTCAGTCTTCAGAATCCAAAGTCTGGAGTCTGAGTCAGACTACAAAGCACCCTCCCCATTAGTTTGGGCATTTCACACTTCAGTCATACTCTGTATATAAGATCAGCCTTTAGATTTTTGAGACTAAAATGTTATTTGATTTAGGGAAAGATTTATTGCACAAAGTCATGTATTCTTGTGGCAATTTATAAATATTAAATAACATGCTTTATAGAAGGCCGAGTGGCTGGAAGGAAAAGTAAATCTAAGGACAGAAGAGATAAGTAAACATTTTAAATAGTGGTCCCCCCAGGCCAGAAAGTGTTGCCTTCTTCACTACTGAAAACAAATGAGAATGAAAATTCTAAAAGATTACCAATATTTAATCTATAGTTTCATACAGTAGAGAGGTCATTGTGAGGCTCTCTATAGTGCATATATTTTTGACTGAAACCATAATTGAGATGGTTATATAAGCTTTTTATTACATATATGAATTGGTCATTTAATTTTGACTAAACTTTCACCACAAAGTAGAAAAAAGTCCTGTTTACAAAAGAGTTCACGAGTACTAAAATGCTACTGTGGTAAAAAGTAACAACAACAAAACCAACAAAACTTGATGTTTTACAGGCAGGAAAAGGAAGAGACTTGGCTCACGTCAATTACCTTGACAGCCACTTTCAAATCAGTCCAAATTCAGTGGCTGCTTTGTTTGGGAAATATCCCTTAATAGAAAAGGGTCTGTGTCTTTCTGTATGGATAGGGGGGTATTGGCAAATAACTTTTATGTTTCCCCAAGTCTCAACAAGCACTAATCAATGTAAATTGCACTGAATGTCTGTTCAAGCCAAATGCAAGTCATAACCAGCTGGGCAATCTAAATGAATGGTAAGGAAAAGGCTTCCATCAATCAGCCTCACCTAGGAAGATTGGCAGAACTTCAATAGGGATTGACAGCATCAGGGCCTGCCAAGCTGATTAGTCAAACTCCAAGCTGCAAATGGTCTGACTATTTCTAATGACACCACAGTCAGTCTTTGATTGATTCATTTGTGAGTAAAAGCTTTCCATTACAGGAAGATGAGCAGAGTAGCTAGCTACTTGTTTCCTGAAGCCTCTCCAACCTAACCTAAATCTGAACCATAATCATCCTTTGAATTCTTTAGTCATAAATGTGTGCCTAACTGGTTGTACAATCCCAAGTGATTTAATACTTTTCTTGCAAAAATAAATAAAACAATTGTAAATGCTTACTGACTGGGCTATGAAAAAAGCTGCTAAATGAGCCTTCTTCAGAGCACAAGAAAAGCATTTTTCCTTAATTGTTACAAACAATGTTATCTTTCAATGCTCTCTAGAAACCACTCTGACCAATTGTGGGGTTTTCTGTCACAGAACAGCACCTCAAGCAAGGTTGCTAGGCAGCGCCATGAACACTGGCAATCAGCAAGCAAGCAGACACACACACACACACACACACACACACACACACACACACACACAAAATTATTTTGGTACAGTGAAGGCAGCAAAGTTATTAAGATAAGACTTGGTCCACTTTCTTTAGCCTAAATCTAGCTTGCAACATAAGGTCTCCCTTCTTTGAAGGCATGCCTGAGGAAGTGGGGGAGGGGTGGTGAAGGCCAGCATTGTAACCAGGGACAGTTATAGGGAAGGAAAGACAAAAGGTGAGGAAAGCCACTTCAGCCACTTTCAGACTGATTTTAAATGCTCATACTCAGAAATTGATTCCTTAGGCATATAGATGAAGTTTTGTGTTCAAAATAGCAATGTCATTATTAACTCCATGTGGTTCTAAATTAGTTTAAACCTGACAACCAACCACAGAATAATCAGAGAAAATTGTTTACTTCATCTTGAAATTTGAAAAAGAGGGAGAAAGGCACATGGGGACCTAGAGATTGGAGTGAATTCCCTTACTTCCCTTTTCTACCAGACAATTGCTTATTTTCCAACTGTTCTTTAATTGAAAACATACAGATCATTTGTTCTGATACAAAATGCCTTCACAATACCAAAATGCCCCCACATGGAACCAAGGCAAAAAATCCTAAAAATGCCTCTGCAAAACTCTTAATAACAAGTGGTTGGGCTCACCAACAATTTGATTAAATCTGACAAGAGATAGCACTCTCCTTAAACTAGCAAATGCCTCTTGACTTCGTGGATTGATTCCATCTGATCTTGGAGGAGGTCATGTTCACATGTTCTAATTTCCTCATTTGCAACCATAAATTATACCTAATTTTCTTTAGTAATCTAGTCCAGGGGTGGGGAACCTGAGGCCTCAAGGTTGTGGCCCTTTAGGTTCTTGGACTGAATCCAAACTTCACAGAACACGGGGATTTGTTCCCAGCCCATGAAATCTCTTCCCCAAATGCCTGGTCATTCCTACAAACCTTACATTACTTACTGATCCCTTTTTTATAAAACCAACAGCAAACAATTCATTCCCATTATTTAACAAGCTCAGTTTTCTGTCAACAATTTTTTTCTTCCACTCAAAAGCTCTATGACCTTCTGCTCTTACATACATTTAATAAAGAAGGAAACAAATCTTTGGAACTCTTTTTTTGGTTTCATTTGCTATTTTTCTTGTTTTTTTTTTTTTTTGCATTCAATTCTTTTGGTTTGTTTTCAGTCTTTCATGGTACCAGATACCTTATGTCCTATTTATGCTTATTTTCCTCAATCTCAATTAAATTTCTCACTTCTTAATTCATATGAACTAGCTTTTATTTTAAAACCAAATGTATTTATGATGAGAGGACAAACAAACCTTTAAGATATGGAGTAATGACTAACTTATCATTTCCCCATCTCTTGGGGGCTAACAGTTTCTGGTAAGAACTGCTTCAAAAAGGAGAGATGAGATGTATAAGGGAAGAAATATTTTGTATTTACATAGCACCTTTTAAAATGATTCACAAACTGTGTTTTCCATTTTGTTATCAGCATCACAAGAAATGCACTAAAATTAAACGATTAACTCATACTTATTTAGGGCTTTAAGGTCTGTGAAGCCTTTTCCTTAAATGAGGTAGTTGTTTCAAATATTATTCCCATTTTATAGATAAGGAAACTGAGGTTCTGCAAAGTTAGTTGACTTTGCCCATAGTCACACAGTTCTGAAGCAGGATTTAAACAAATGCCTTCTAACTAAAACTCTAATACTAGAATCACTACACCACCCTGTGTTAACATCTCCTCTCAGTTATAGCTTTCCCATTCAGGACGTGGTTATAACTCAAAAACCAATCTTCTATTGGTAAGCCTTATCCCAGGCCAACATTTCTTGGGGGTGAGGAAGGTGGGAGAAGGAGAGAGAGTAGTCAAACTCATTTTAATCTTGGCTTGACTCACTTTCTAGATTTCTACACTTTCTTACCAATAACTCTGCCCCTACTTGGGTACCTTTTCCCAGTGCCACTTTGTGTGGTGTCTTACTCCATTAGAATGTAAGCTCCAAGGGGCGGCTAGGTGGTGCAGTGAATAGAGCACTGGCTCTGGAGTCAGGAGGACCTGATTTCAAGTCCAGCATCAGACACTTAACACTTACTAGCCACATGACCTTTGGCAAGTCACTTAACCCCAGTTGCCCTCCAAAAAAACAAACAAACAAAAACAGAATGCAAACTACTTAAGGGTAATTACTGACTTGTTTGCTCATACTTGAAGCTCCACTACTTCGCAGAGTGCCTTGCTGTATAGTTAAGTGATTAATAAATGCTCTACCATCTATCTCTTCTGACAAAACTAGAATCCTGAACATCTGACATCTGAACACTAACTTTCAGGAACCATTTCAAGTCCTGTATTTTTTTTTCACTCAACTTTCCATTTTCTCTTCATTATCTTGACCCCTTGCAACAAGTATGCTTTAGCAAACTCATACTACAATTCAATTCAAGCTTTCTTTAATTTCAAGCCACAGTGATTCTGAGCAGGCTTTAGTTTCTCCAAGGTTCTTTAAATCTCCAAGGTTCCTCCAATATATATGTGTATACACACACACACACACACACACATATATATATATATATATATATATATATATATACACACACATATATATTGGAGGAACCTTGGAGATATATATATATATATATATATATATTGCTTTTTGGAGGGTAATTGGCATTAAGTGACTTGCCCAAGGTCACATGGCTAGTGAGCGTTAAGTGTCTGAGGCCGGATTTGAATTCAGGTCCTTGTGACTCCAGGACCTGTGCTCTTTTCACTGCACCACCTAGTTGCCCCTATTCTAATCTTTCTTAACCCTACCTGGTTGTACCTTTCTTTCCAAACCTTACTTAGCCTTCTTTATGTTCTTCAGAAGAGTGAGAATCACTCACTATTTACCCCTCTAAACGGACTGAATGTTTCTCTAAATTTCAGATATGCTTATCTTAAAAACCTTTCTATTACCATCCTCCAAACCTATTATTTCAGCAAAAGTACTGTCTTTATGCTAAAATTTTAAAGCTGCCTCTAAAATGGATACTTTCTGGGGTTGGGGACACTGAATCTCAATTTTTTATCCAACTATAATTCTTTATGCCTCTAGTTTTACAATCTAACAATTTTCTGCAGTCCAAATGCACTGCACTTACTTCAAGGGGATTTTCCTTCAGGATGGATATTTTCTGATGACTCCTTTCCACTGTTTTTCTTTTTTAGGCCCTCCTAACTAGGCAGCTAGAGCTATAAGCTGGTCCTTCTAGTTCTGCCTCCATTAAGTTTGTCTTTAGCAATGTTTTCCTACTAGTCAGTATCACTAAAACAAAACCACATCTACTCAGCAGTGGTCTATGATATTGCCTTAAGTTCTGAAGCCAGAGGGAAATAGTAGGTTTTATCATATTGAGCATGTTCAATGTAGAAAGCACCAACAGTAGTTCTAAACATTCACAAAATAAATATGAATCTTATTTGATAAGATGACATAATTAAAAAGAAAAAATGAATAGCATTATTAAATACCCACAATTTGCTTGTTAAAACAGAGCAACAATTAATGTATATTTTTTCTCTACAATATCAAATTTCAATAGGAAAAGATACAATTTTAAATGATGATGCTGTCAAAGATTTAAAATTCTAGACATAAAATGCTATTTGCAACTCTAAGTTAAATAGCATAAATTGCCAAAGAAATTGCATTGGAGAGAAGTAACACCAGATATTTCCTTAGACATGATATAACTGAAAACAAGCATTATGAAATTCAGTTCTATGAAATTAAGAGGCTCACTAAGTTTTAGGAGACTAAGGAGAGGACCTGAAGGAATAATGTTGCTTTCCAATTCTGGTTCTGCCCATATTGGTGATCCTCCTTTGAGATAACTTAAACTTTATGAGACTTCTATATAAAGGAACTCAGAAAATACTAAAGTATTAAAACTTATCGTGGCAACTCTAAGTTCACAATAGATATAAAAGTCCAAAGGACAGGAACAAACAAGACAATTATGAAGAGGAAACATCACTTGAAAAATGCTCAGGCAAAAGCAAAAACAAAAACAAAAACTAAAACCTCAGTCACTAATAAAGAGATGCCAACTAAAGCAACATCACCACCTTACAGCCATTAAAATTGGCAAAAATATTTAAAATATCAGCAAAACTCAAAGCTGGTAAGATCCTGCAGAAACCGACACATTCATTCATTGCTAGTGGAACAGTCAAGTTGTAAAAAAATGTTGAACAGCATATTCTGTCATCCAAAGTTACAAAAATATGATCCAACCATTCTGGAGAGCAATCTGGAATTATGCCCAAAGGGCTATAAAATGTGTATACCCTTTGACCCAGCAATACCACTTCTAGGACTATCCCAAAGAGATCATACAAATGGGAGGAGGACCCATATGTACAAAAATATTTATAGCAGCTCTTTTTGTGGTGGCAAAGAATTGGAAATCAAGGGGATGCCCATCATTTGGGGAATGGCTAAACAAGTTGTAGTATATGAATGTAATGGAATAGTATTGTGCTATAAGAAATGAGGAGCAGGGGCAGCTAGGTGGTGCAGTGAGTAGAGTGTCAGCCCTGGAGTCAGAAGGACCTGAGTTCGGATCCGGCCTCAGACACTTAATGCACACACAAACAAAAAAACTAGCTGTGTGAACTTGGGCAAGTTACTTAACCCCAACTGCCTTCCAAAAAGCAAAAAAAAAAAAAAAAAAAAAAGAAAAGAAAAGAAATGAGGAGCAGATCAACATCATAATAACCTGGAGAGCCTTATATAAACTAATGCTGAGTGAGGAGAGCAGAACCAGGAGAATTTTGTACACAATTACAGACACAACATATGTGTGACACTAACTTTGATAGACTGGGCTCCTCTCAGCAATGCAAGGTTATCCAAAAGACTCATGATGGAAAGGGATATCCATATCCAGAGAAAGAACTATAGAGTTTAATGCAGATTGAAGCAAACTATTTGCACTCTCTCTGTTTTGTTTTGCTTCTTCTTTCTCACTATTCACTCTACTGGTTATAATAATCCTTCTTTACAACTTGACTAATGTTTAATATGAAGGTATTTGTAGACCCTATATATGATTGCATGCTGCCATGGCAGGGAGGAGGGAGGAGAAGGAGGAGGAGGAAATTTGGAACTCAAGGGATTGTGGAAATGAATGTTGTAAACTAAAAGTAAATGAATAATTTTTAAGAAGAAAAACAAAAAAAAAGTTACAAAAATAAACATACTCAATTCCATTCCCCATTGCTGGGGAAATGTCCTGAAAATGCTCCTTTTCTGACTTTACATTTTCCTGACTACATATTTTGCTCCAAATCTCTAAAGTATTTATATGCTGTATACTGAATCCTGCTCTCACACACCACACATCTCTCCATTACATTCTGTATGATAGTTACTTTTAATTCTTCAGAGGCTATTTCATTATTCATAGCCATTACAACATCAGTTTTTGGCTGATAATACTCTAAATATGAGCTCCTTGTCACATTTCACAATGACCAAATAGACATAGGTAATAGTAATGAAATTTGAAGTTCTTTTTGTATTGCTAAACAGAGAGGTTTAGTTTCAAATTAAGTCTCTGTTAAAGAAAAAGAAGGTATGAACTCCTGTTGCTGACATAACAGGAAGGGGCTGAATAGGGAGGAGCAATACTGTATATAAGGAAAGACCCTGGCTGGGAAAGTCAGAATTTCTTGGGACAAGCATCTGGAAGCAGAACAGCTGCTGGAGAGAATTAAGAATTGAGAACTGGATCAGAATTTCTTGGAGCAAGCCACATGGAGGCAGAAGCCAGAGCTGCCAAGCAGGCATGACTGTGGTGTCCATATTTTATGACTTTGTTAAGCCTTGACTTCCCAGGAACAGAGACTGAAGGATTTAAGGTGAACTGGATATTGTGAGCTTCAGCATGGAACAGGAAGTACATGGAGAGCTGGACAAGGACCTGGAAGCTGTCTGCGTTTGAACCCAGGTGACAAATTGGTGAATCCAGGTAGGATCTAGGACCATGGAAAGGGATCCAGGGAATCTGAGAACTTGCCCCTAGTCAAGATGAAAAGACCTCTCAGTGAATACTGAGCAGTGACTGACCCTGATGTGAGGTTTTGCTTTGGAACTCACTTTGGGAAGAGTTATATGATTTGATCAGATGAGGCTCTGGGCAGCTGTTGGCCCAGCCAGCCCGGCCCTTTGAAAACCCTGATGATGGTGTTTCCCTCTCTGGTGACTAACTAGGTATGGATGTAATGGTCAGACAGTTGGATGCCCTATCTGCTGAATTGTGTTATTTCCTGTTGAGTAAAGACTGATGGAATTGTAATTTATTGGTGGTTGTACTTTGTCATTGAATTCAGGACTCTGTGATTGACTAAATTAATGTACTACCCAGGGTGGAGTACTTTGACTTTTGTATTTTGTGTTCCTTAAGGAGGCTTAGGCAAGCCTCCTTAGTCTTTTCAGAGTGCCCTAGAAATCTGTCCTTGGCCATATGCTGTTTATCATTTTTTATTAAGGATTTGGATAAAGACTTAGATTAGATATATGTTTGTCAAATTGGCAGATGACAGGAAATCTGAAGGGATAACGAACATGTGGAATGACGGTGTTTGTGTCTAAAAAGATCTTGATGGGGTAGAAATGAATCAAATACAATGGAGTTTAATAGGTCTTAGTGTAAAGCTCTATGCCTAAAGTAAAAATATTAGCTAAAGTTATTCTTAAGGATTTTTTACTTCGTTATCAATCTAGATTATGTAAGCAAATGGTAGAAATGGTGCAACATATCACTGCAGGCTGCAAAAATTTAGCACCTATGCCCTGTACTGCTAGAATTATACATCAAAATGTACCTGTATTTCAGAGACTAACAAATAGCAAAATCCTTATAATACGAATGTAGGCCTCAAAATATCCTTATAGTCAATATATTGTACTGAAAAGAAAGCATTATACCAGATTAAGCTCTTGCCCACAATCACCCAGATATAATACTGGTCCTTAAAAACCTAAGGAAAAGTATTTTAATAGGCATAGCCATACCAAATATCAATACTCTTCAAATTGCATTGAGTTGTGCTTTCAAAATATAGAAACCTATCACAAAAAATCAAAATCATGTGGAAACAGGATGAGGAATATATCTTCATTCCCATCACATTAATAGCTAGCATGTATATATTACTTTAAGGTTTGTAAAGTACTTTACAAGTTATATCTCATTTCATCCTCATGACAATTTTGCAGTATTTTATCCCCATTTTACCAATGAGAAATCTGAGGCAGAGAAAGGTTAGGTCACTTGCCTAAAGTCAAACAGCTAGTAAGTGTATGAGGTAGGATTTGAATTCAGGTCTTCCATCCAGACTCCTGGTCTGGCAATCAGCCACCCTGCTACCTAGTTGCCACATCAATCTCTTATAGAATCTGTACTAAGAGCATGTTCAGTAAGCCTATAGGAGATGAGCTTATATCTTGGTGCTTTTATCCAACTACATGAAACAGTTATTTTTTCCACCTATTCAAGTTGATACTACATTAATTTTAAAGAATAAAAACAGCATTGTGATTTGTCCTAGAATTGTTTCTATAGAAACTCCACTGGACAAAATGAGATCAATTACTATTATTATTTTTTTGTGAAAAATTGACATTCACATAGCAATTTGAAGTTTCACAGCATTAAATTAACATTTTCTCATGTGAGTCTTAGAACTAACACCTTAGAACTAGTTCCCTAGTAATACTAATATTATTATTGATGAAGAATCAAGAGTCAGAAAGACAATTGCTTTCTCATGATTGTCAAGATAGTAAACATCAGAGGGTAGGCTTGAAATCAGGTCTTTCTGAGTCTAAATATGGCATACCATATTGCTTGATCAAGTACTGTAGAATAATTACCTCCATCAATCCAGATGGTTTGTGTCTTACTGACCTTGGATTAAGAGCTTTTGTGACTTCTATGACACATTGTTTTATTATAGTAAATAAACTTATAGTCCACTAAAACTCCAGATGTTTTTCCTAGGAGTTTTTATCTACCCATACCTTAGCTGTGTAATATACCCCTTCTTTCAGTTACAATCAACAAAGTTAATGGTTTATAGCGGTTACCAACCATTATTACTATTAGCCAAGTGATGTTTATTTGTTCTCAAAGTATTTGAAAAGATTTTTGGATCTTTTTATCATGTGATCTGAAAATGCTTCACAATCTTTATCTCCTCTTTCCCTTCTATCTTTCCTTTCTAACCTATCCTATCTATTGTTTCTAATATGTCTATAGCTGCCTCAAGGTGATGGGTCTTGTGTCTAATTAAGATCATAAAGGTTTTTGTTAGGATGCATTTGTTAGGATAGATTTTTATATCTATTACTATCTAGTTTGTAGTTCTGTAGGGCTGGAATTGTATAAAGGTCATTGTTTTAAATGTGTTCTTCTCAATCAGTTTTGATTTCAGGATGCCAGTAAGTATCAACATATTTAGTCATAGCTTTCTTCTTGACAGTTTTGTTTGATGGTAGACTGGAAAAGACCAAGGTATTTATAAATGACAGAACTTTGGACAATTGGTAATAATTGACCTCTGGATTTAAGCTCAAAAACTTTAGTACCTATGGCCTACTTTAGGAAATTTATACATAATAAGTCAGAATTATATTTTATACTATTGAAGAAAGTTTCTCTATTTATTGATTCTTTAAGATGAAGAAGCTGTTTAAAGTGTTTTTGGTAGAGTCATGTACCTTTATTTCATCCATGTACATAGAGTGATTAATAAGATTTTTTTTGTCTGACTTCTTCATTAGTATGAAAGTCATACTTAGTTCCATTTTTTAGAAATAATCATGGATTTCAGGCTAGGCAGGACCATTATTTGGTTTAACTGTTTCCCTGAAATTGCCACATCTGATATCACTTCTTGATGTTACAGAGCCATTGGTCTGTTTAAATCAAGAACATTTTCCACATGAAAATCAATTACTAATAACATTCTTCAGTGCAAAGTATTTGCTGAATTCAAATAGGTTGTAAGTGCAGAACTAAGTCAAAAATTGTGTGATAACCAAAAAAAGGCAGCAAAATGTTGTAGTGCTTTCAGGAAATGTGTTCAATAATTACCAAACTGATGAATAGTTGCTCTTTATGTGCCTGGGATTTTTTTGTACACTTTTTGCTCCTCAGTCAATATGTTGTTTTCCTGTATTTGTAGAATTTTCAGTGATATAAGCAGTGAGTGCTTTGCATAAAATATATCATTCCATAATGGCCTATCTGTGGAAGGGCCACTGAGGTTCTCATTTTTGGTAACAGATACATGACTGCTTCTCTTAAGAAAAGTGTGGTCTAAGGGGGGGGGCTAGGTGGCCCCAGAGTCAGGATGCCCGGGGATCAGTCCTGACCTCAGAAAATGAGCACCCACACATAAATAATGATTGACCATGTAGCCTTGAGCAAGTTACTTAACCCCAATTGCTTTATTAAAAAAAAAAAAGAAAAGTGTAGTCTAGTTTACCTTCAAGAGGAAAGTTAGTCCCTTGCTAATAATTTATGCAATACTGTTAGGTATTTAAGCCAATCATTATGGTTCCGATTTGGCCTCACTGGTTTCTAGCTTTTCATAGTAATATCACTTTTCCTTGATATTTTTGTCATTCATTATATTAAGCTTTTGGTTTTTTGTTTGATCAAACTTGTTATGGTGGACTTCTTGCAATCATATGCATGACTAGAAATTTTCCATATCCTCCTTCTTTGAGCATTCTCCTTTGACTCCAATTTATTTCTCTAGCTTCTTGTGACGCAGCTAGATGGTAAAATAGAGTGCTGGACTTGGAGTCAGGAAAACCTGAATTCAAATCCAACTTCAGATACAGACAAGCTGGATGACCCTGGGCAAGTCACTTAACCTTTGTTTGCCTCATTTTCCCCAGTTGTAAAATAAGGACCATGATAGCATCTACCTCACAGGGTTGTTGCAAGGATCAAATGAGATAATTATAAAGTATGCAGCACAGTGCCTAGCACATATTGGGTCCTAAATAAATGCTTATTCCCTTCCCTCACTCCCTCTCCAGTAAAGATTTTTATTAAGATGGAATTGTTTCTTTTATTCATTTAGCTGCTCTGAATCTTATCATTGAAAAATTTGATATTGTATTTTAATTGTTGAGTACAAGTATTTAAAATCCCCAATATGATTTTGTTTTCTGGATTTTCCCCCCTCATACTTCTATTGTTGTTACTTTTACTTGAATAATGTAATGTTAAGATTTCTATTATGTGTACTTTTTAGATAATAATGTAAACTTCCAATGCCTTTCCACATACCTTTAATACCTTTTTGAAGTAATTTCTGCCAATGTGATTTTTGTCACCTGTCCTTTTGGGATACAACTTCATAGTTCCACTTTTCCATATATATGTGTGTGTATATGTGTATGTATATATATGTATGTATATGTGTGTGTGTGTATTTACTGTGGCAAAAGTTACAGAATATACTATGTGAAGGTCCTGAATGTTATCACCCCTCTTTTCAAATGTCATTCATTTATGGTGCTTACAACAGCAGATACCATCTTTTTTTAATTATTCTCTTTTGACATAATTCATGCTGTCAAACTCAAAAGCAGCTTTTAAAAATTCAAGTCTAAGCACGCCCATCTCCTTTTCAAAATCACTTGAGATAATGGTGCAGTTTTTGTCATCTACTTCATAATTAGGTAAAATTTCTGGTGTTTACATTAAGTGAAGATCTTCAGTGCCTTTTGGCTCTCTAACTTTTCCCTCTTCAGGTTTTGGTCAGTCCTCAATTTCATTTCTGATCCTATCTAATCTAAGTTTAGGGATGCAATCCATCAGTTGATCAATAAACATTTATCAAAGGCCTACTGTGTACCAGGCACTATGCTAAATGCTCAGGATACAAAGAAAGGCAAATAACAGTTCTGGCCTTCAAAAAGCTCATAATCTAATGAAAGAGACAATATGCAAACAACTAAATACAAACCATAGAGAGGATTAAGTGGAAACAATCAACAGAAGGCAGGCAACTAAGTGGCTTAGTGGTTGAAGAGTGGGGCATGGAATCAGGAAAATCTGAGTTCAGATCCAGCCTCAGACACTTATTAGTTATGTGACCTGAGCAAATCACTTAACCTCTGTTTGCCTTAATCCACTGGAGATGAAAATGGCAAACCACCCCAGTATCTTTGCCAAGAAAACCTCATGCAAGTATGGGTATGAATTATGGCAAGAGCTGGATAGGACAAAACAACAACTGGAATTAAGAGGAATTGAAAAAGGCTTCCTGGAGAGTGGAAGGAAGCCAAGAGGCAGTAATAAGGAGGGAAAGCACTCTATGCCTGAGAGATAATCAATGAAAATGCCTGGAGTTATTGCTATTTGTTTGCTATTGTTTGCAAATAAATAAATTGCAAATAAATAGTTAAGAGGCCAACATTTCTGAATCAATGGGAATGTGTGTGGAGGTTGGGGGTAGAGTAATAAGGTATAAAAAGACTGGATAGGTGAGGCTAGGTTTTGAAGAGCTTTGAACACCAATTTTATATTTGATCCTGGAAGTGATAGGGAGTAATGGGAGTTTATTAAGTAGAGGGTAACATGATCAGACCTGTTATAGGAAAAACACTTTGGTGGCAGAGTAGAGAACAGATTGGGGTGGCAGGCAGACCAAACAGCAGACTACTACAACAATCAAAGTGTGCAGAAATGAAGGTCTTACACCAGGGTGGTGGCAGTATCTGGGGAGAGATGGGGTCTTATTCAAGATATGTTACATAGTTGAGATTGACAGGTCTTGGCAAAAATAGGCTATGGAGAATTTAAATAAAGTGTCAAGTTTAGGAGTCTAGGCCCCTAGGAGACTTATAGGGACAGGTTACTAGTCACTACAAATTTCATGTGCACTTTGTATTAAGAGTTTTATTGCTCAGTTTTAGAAGGTTGAATAAGGAGCAATATATAAAAGCTACAATGAGAGATTTAAGTCCAATATAAAGAAAAGCTCCCTAGTAATTAGGGCTATCCAAAGGGGAATGAACTGCAGTCAAGAGGTAGTAAGTTAATTGGAAAATAGAATAACTGAATTAGACGAGGCCTTAGACATCATCTAGTCCAACTTTCTCATATTATAGATGATGAAATTGAGGCCCAAAGAGGTAAACTGACTTGCTCCCAAAACATGGAGATGGGATATGAAATCAGGTTTTCAAGCAAACTTGGATGATCATTTGTTTATTGATTATTATTATACAGTGATTATTTGAGGTCCCTGAGAGTTCCAGAGGATTTTTGAGGTCAAAATCATTCTCATAATAATATTAAGATTTTCTAATATACTAAATATCAATAGATGTAACACATCAACAAAGGTTCTTTAAGGAGCCCTGAGCCCCAAAAGCTGAGAATTTAGATATTTTTCTGAGGCTCCTGTTAGTTCTCAGATCTTGTTAATTAGTTTGAATCATTTTAACCTTGAACGGACATGCCCCAATTAATGTCAATAAATGTTTAAGAAAATTTGTTAGGCAAAACATTATTAGATGGGCAGTCAGTTCCATAGAAATGATGATATAAATTGAATGGGTGATAAGATGATCTATGCTACAATAAGGTCACATTACATTAGGGGCTAGTTATAAATGTTACGTTAGTGAGACAATATAGGTATGCCTGCTTTACTTAATTTTTCATGTTTTTACTCCACTAAAATAATTAAGCTCCTTTACCAGATATATCTTTGTAGTCTCTATACTACTCAGCATATAGCAGTTACTCAAGAAATATTTATTACACTGGACTACTAGTTGATTTGTGAACTCATCATGTCTTCTCCAAATTCTGGGCCTTTGTATAAGCACAGGGGACTTTGTCCCCCATGCTCAGAATGTATGTCATTCCCATGTATGACTTTTAGAATTCTTGTCTTCATTCAAGTTTCAGCTCAGGTGCCAACTCTTCTAAAAAGCTTTCCCTGCTAAAACTGTTAGTGAAGTTACCTAAAATCTCATCATCATTTTGACTGACTAAGCTTCTAAGCTTTTGATACTCAATACCTTCAAATTACCAAACAATTGCATTCATTTCAAAGACCAGCAAGGTTATACTTAAGATTCTACAAACTAAGTTTCAGGAATACATGAGCCGAGAATTACCAGAAGATGGGTCAGCTAGGTATAGATAGCAGTGAATAGAGGATGGGCCCAGGAGTCAGGAGGACCGGAGTTCAAATCCGGCCTCAGACACTCAACATAAAAATCTAGTTGTGTGACCCTGGGCAAGTCACTTAACCCCAACTGCCCTACCTTCCCCCCTCCAAAAATTAAAAAAAAAAAGAATTACCAGAAAAGTAGGGTCTTTTCTTTTTCTTTTTGCTTTTTGGAGGGGTAATTGGGGTTAAGTGACTTGCTCATTTCAAAACTCAACTCAATTAGCAGTTTCTATGTGAAGCTTCTCCTGATACCCCAAACTTGAATTTAACTACTTATTTCTAGCTCCTTATATTTTTTGGAATATGTATGTATATATTTTTGGTTTTTTCCATGGACTGTAAGATCCTTGAGATTGGGAACTTTTTTCTTTTTTTTTTCTTTTAATTCAAACTTCTAGAACCTAGCACAATGTCTAAAGTAGTTTCCTAATAAATATATATTAACTGAGTGATAAACTTGAGCACAACTTATATACTCAAAATTAGAAAATAAGACAAGGTGGTACATAATTTAAGTGATAGATTGGGTATTATTGAATATATTGATACAGACATACAATACCATATTAATCTGTGGTGTAAGCATCCAACCAGTGGTTTATGGATCAAACAAATCTGCCTGATTTCAGGATATTACCTTTTTAAGATTTTTGGCAAGTTTAAAAATTGAACATGATCTAGTCCCCAGTGGGGTCTAATCATATGCAAACTGAACTGTTATGCAACAGACTATACTACCAGGTGTGATGCTAGTATGATTAGGTCAATTAGTAATGGTAACTAAAGATGAATATAATTAACTATTCAATAATACTAATGGAGCCCATACACATATGAATTTCTGGGGGAAAAATGACCCACAATTGAAAAACATGTTTCTCTGTGTGTGTGTGTACCTTTCTATCAATTCTAATATCACCAGGTGCCTTTTACCGTAGCTATGTTTGCTGCAGACTTGGAGATCTATTCAATGAGCTGATGTAATAACACCATAATCCCAATTCAGCAAAGCAATAGTTAGTTAAGATTCAACCCTCTCCTGCATGAAAAGAAATCTATAAGCTACAGAAATGATTCTGGTATTCAAACAAATCACTTAGAAGGTAATCTCCCTAATATAAAAAGGAGATGAGGAAGAAATACTTCTGATTGCTTCACCAGCTGAATTTTGGAGCTTGAGCAGTTTTAAACAGACAGGCACATCTTGGGCAAATGAATGACAACTGAACTTCACTTTAATGGCTCACATTAAACTGTTAGGAAATCAGGTTCTTTCTGCAAGTCTTAGCCATATTTCTCCTTTAAAGTTGCTTGCAGCCCTAAGAATTAGCTGCAGGATGATATAGCAAACACCAAGAAAATAGTTGAAATGTTGGTTCCTCCAGCTACTATTAGTGTGAGATAATTAACCACATTTCAGTCTCACTAGGCTAAGCAAAGGCAATCCTTCACTTTAGAAACTCCTTTTACCATAACAGGGAAATTATGACCCCTTTCTATTTTTGTATAGAGTAAGTCATTATGATTACTTTTTTATGTGCAGTTGAGATACAGACATACAATAGGCTTTCTGTTTGTTTCCTGATCTTGTAATGAGGAATGGATTGGAATAGTATCAAAATAATGGCTTTAAAAATGTTCTAGAAATCATTGACAATTCTTGGAAAGTATAAAAGAAAATCGCTAATTGAAACTCACTGAAATTGAAAAATTAATTACTTCCCAGATTTTAAAATTTCTAGAATTTAGATCATACTCCATCTGAGGGAAGACAGCAAAATCTTAGATTTTGAGATAAAGGATCATAAATTAAGTCATTACAGTCCTAGCACACGAGTTCATTTTTACAGTTTGTTTTTATGTACTTAGGTCATCCTAAATTACAAATGCTGATACTCCTCTTTAAATGACAAATTTTTATTAAGTATTAGAATTTACCGTTCAAATATAATCTCTCCCGAAGACATCTGGTGAACCACTCAGAACTAAGAGAATCACATTGAAAAGATTTAAAAGCCATCCTGGCAATGATTACGATAAATACTTGGAACAAAAAAATAACAAGTGAAACATCAGGAAAGCCTTAGTTAACAAATATACAAGAAAGGAATTGAACTTAATTTCTTGACATCAACTATCACCTATGGGAGAAGATACACTCTCCCATATCAGAAGTCAGCAGACTGTCAATTTTGTGCTTGATCATGATCAGGTTGTACCTTCCATACTCTTCAGTATTTTGCTGAAAGGATCAAATTTTACATATATATATATATATATATATATATATATATATATACACACACACATATATATGTATATATATGTATATATATATATAAACACACGCACACCAGATATATGTGTATATATGGAATATATAGTGTTATATATGTGTATGTATATATGGAATTGCTTTTAAAATGTAAAGTACCATGAAAATATAAGATACAATTATATATAAATTATTTTTAATCATATGAAGACCTAGATATTACAAGTCTCAAAAATGAGTAGACAGCAATGCTTGGAAGGATTAAAGTACAGGTAAGAGTAAAAAGTTTAAACCATTCATGCTCAATTCTAGACCATGGTCCAGAAAATATATTTTTCAATAGTCATTGCATACAATAAAACCTAAAATTTCAAATAAAAGTAAAACTAAATCAAATACTACATTGGATATAATTGTATGCAAAACAGATTCAGCCTCCTGCATTTGCCACCATAACTTTTGCTTTTAATCTGTTCTCATACCCCTGTGGTAGACATACAAATACAACCTTTCATTCCTCAACTTTGGCTTTTTTCTAGTACATTTAGAAATGCAAACTCATTTAGCTAGAGTGAAAACTTTTTTCTCTCCCCCAAGCACACTTGGAATTAAACACAGGTCTTACAGGATGACTACCACCTATTTGGTACAGAAAGCAAAGGTGATTTATCCATATCATGCTTACTGTGAAAGAGCAAATTAGGGACTAATTCTTTGGAGGGTAGGGGTAGGGAAAGGAAGAAGTAAATACTATTCCCTAGGAAAAGATGCACAAATCTATCATGAGGTAAAGATACCAGGGCTGGGAAAAACTACTAGTTTTTACCCTATTTTCAAATAGTAAATACTGTTTCCTTTATGGTCCACGGTCTAAGCTTCTCTAAAGGATGGAGGGCAGCTGATGATGTCTTTTTACAACACTGTGGTCCGCATCTACTCTACTCAACTAATTCAGTAGGTTTTCCCAAATTTCTGCATTTGGCTCAAGCCAAGAGAAGTGTCACATAGACACTTACTATGGAGACCTTAAAGATAGGAGCATTTCTGGCATAAGTCTTAAAATAAGAGCTCTAAATCCACTACAGGATTATACCTCATGATGCCTCTACCCCAATCTTCTCTTCTTGTCTTTTTCATATCTCAGTTCCATTTGTGTTAAAAAAAAATTCGGGGTTACTCAGAAAGACCAAGATGTTAATAATCACAACCCCTTAGATACCTTTATCTAGGAAACATCAAGACCTTCTTAGAATCCCTTCCACTCCAGGCACCCACGTCATTCCAGCTTTCCTAACCTTTATAAAAGGACACCAAGTAGGGAGAAAAAAAGGATAAAGGGAGACAATGGCAAGACAACCAATCAGTCAGTTGCTTCTCCTCACCCCCTGCCATACTCTCTACACACAATTAATGCCAGCTGTAGCCCAATTAAACACAGCAGTTCACAGGTGTTCACAGAAATGACTAACACAAAAGAAATTCTTACTTTAGAAATGTAATATTTAAAAGCTTTGAGGTGGAACCAAGACAGATAAAAGCTAGAATCAAGTTTATTGCCACCTTGTGCTTCACTTTAACGTAGATTTTGAGTAGGATCTCCCCCAGGTATTAAAAGTTTGATGAACATATGCATTTAAAATACAGGAAAAGGAGTGTGTGAAATGCTTTTAAAATGATAGTTGTGGTAGTGGATGAGTTTAGTGTTCACTCATTTATTATTAGAGTTGTATGGCAATATGCTCAAATATATTTGCCTGCTGGGCAATGCAAAATCTAGTCTAAGTCAACAGAATATGCAAGATGGCTCAGATTTTCATAAATATTTTTTCCCCTAAACATAACTCTCATCTCCCAGAATAACAATTTCTTGAAATTTTAATGAGAACAAAACCACAGTAAGATAACATCTCTATTTCTTACATTCAGATTAAAAATATGAAATGAGAGAATTGGGGGAGTGAAGCCGAGCCCCCGACAACTCTCCAGGTTCTCTTAAGCTGTCAGACGATGACAACTATTCAGCTATTGAATTCCTTTCCCCTCCATAGAGCAGCAAACAAAAGTATCTGTAAAATGAATTTCTCTTTATGGTTCTTCACTGGAATATATATGCAAATTAACATCCAAATGTTTTTAATTCCCAGGTTATGTCTATTAAACAGCAGTCCTCCATAAGGCCGCTCAGCTATCCAAACACGAGCCAGTGACAATTGCCTGTTACACTTTCTATCCTGATCACACAGGTTCTACAAAACTCCATCAACACCTGCCTAGTGAGACCTTAGTCTCCTAAGAAAAAGTCTACAAAGGGACCATCATAATACAATGTGATTCTGCCATCATTTCATTAAAAATCCATTTCACTTCTGGCTCAACAATATTTGTAGATAGGAAAGGGGTTCCTTATGATACACATTTAAAAAGAATGAATAGCATTTTTCTTACTTTTTGCAATATTATTAATTTTCCATTCCTCTTAAAATGTAATCAGAAAACTGTTTTTAAAATATTTATATTACATTATGCTTAAACATCAGGAGAGAAAGGGGCCAATCCTAAGCTTCTGGGTACTGCTAGTAGCCAAGCCATCAAAGATAATTTGACCACACTTTGAATAACTGTGCACACTTGAGCTTTTGCCAAGACAACCCCCCAAATCCTTTATGTAAAGAAAGTCATCATGCAAAGCATACTCAGGTTCTCACATGCTACTATTTCAGAAACCACAGATCCTATTGCCAAAATCAAATAAAAATATCACAATGTAGTATAACCAACAGAATTTTTCAAAAGCCCTAAAGTACCTATCTACCTCTTGAGTTCTAGCTAGGCCAGAGCCAATATTTTCACCTTAAAAAGAAAAATTTCTTATGCAAAAGATTTCATTACAGGAATATATTGATTGAAACTAGTTTCACTGCCACTAAATGTTTTCCTTAGTTTTAAAGGTAATGTAATATTGAATAGAAAAATATATTCGATTAATAACATTTTATTGAAATGGTGTGCTAATTTATTGCATTTGTTTGTCCAAATAAACACCAAATTCATTTGCCATAAATCCTCTTATGTCTACAGAGAAAGCAGGAAGATAACTTGATAAAATAAAAAAGTTATCACACAACAAAATGAAAAATCCAATTTGAAAAATTACTCAGCTTCATGCTTTGTTTAGAATTCACAGTTTTCAAAAGAGCAAGAAAAAGTTGCAATTTTTACTTGAAGTGAACATAGCCAGTCTTCATTTAGATAAAATCTTAGAAATAAGTCCAATGTGATAGAGGAAGCTTGGCCCATAACATCTGTGTGGAGACTTTAATTCCTCCCCTTCTGTACTTTGAAATAGAATAATTAATTTATCATTTGAAAATGTATTTTGCTTAGCAGCTGAATTGTCTTTACATGTGATTTTTCCTGAGCCTCACATAATATTTAAACCTTTATCATTTGAAGAAATATTTAATTGCTCATGGGTAGGCTGAGCCAGTATAATAAAAATGAGAATTCTACCTAAATTAATTTACTTATTCACTGACATACCAAACTATCAAAAAATTATAGAGCTAGAAAAAATAATTTAAAAATTCATCTGAAAGAACAAAAAGTCAAGAATATCATAGGAATCAATGGAAAAAAGTGGGAAGGAAGGTGATCTACCAGTATCAGATCTCAAACTGATAATCATCAAATCATCAGAATAAACTGATAATCATCAAAACAATCTGGTACTAAGAAATAGAATAATACATAGTATAATACATAGTAGTAAATGACCACCTATTTATATGAGACAGGGGTGAAGGATGAAATGACAGAAGGTATCTTAGAGAGGAAGGGGAGGGGAAAAGGGAGTCCACAGGTTTGAGTAAGGATGAAAAAGTTTGGAAGAATTACTAAGCTGAGTGACATAATAAATTAATTTAGAGCGGTGTAAAAGGATTGCCTTTGCAGTAGTGGGGGCCTAGATGAGGTTATGAAACATAAATCTGTAGTGGACCCAGTCAAGACAGTTACATATGTTCTCCAGCTTTGTTTAGCAGTGCCTAAATAGAAGCAAAAGCAGTGGATGGTGAGAGCAGTTCAAGGCTGAGGCTTAGCAGGGTGAGATTTTTTGATATACTAAGGGGACAAGGCACTTGAGAGAAAAGAATAGCAAAGAATTGAAGTATTTTAACAAGTGGTGAAGACAGGGAAGGGAGGAAAGTGTAGCTAATGGAGGGATGATGACCTGGGAAAGAACGGAGGGTTGAGGGATCAGTGGTCCTGGAGAAGATAAAGAACTAGGTTGGAAGTTGCAAGGCAGAGGGAAAGGTAGAATGACAATAGCTTGGGATCAGATAGGGGAATTCTAGAGCTCATAAACACAAAAGTGGTGAATTTGTGGATGATAGCAAGATCAGGGGCATGATCATCTTTTGTGTGTGGCTGAAGTAAAGTAAAGGAGTAAGTCACGGGAAATGAGTCAGTTGAGCAACTGGGAGGTTAAGGTATTTGATGGAGTATCATTATGCTTGCTGAAGTCCCCTAGTATGAGGGCAGGAGCTGGGGAGGGAGGAAAATTGTAAGCCATGTACCAAGCTCACTGGAGAAAGAAGAGGTATGACTTGGATGTCTGTAGACTATGGCTTCTAGGATTTCAATTGCGAAGATGTTGACTGAATTAATCTCAAAGGAGAGTGTACTGACTGATGGTAGTAGAGGGAGAACCTGGAAGTGGCAATGTTGAGCAAGGAGGAGTCCAATTCCCCTCCCTGGCCAGTGAGGGGAAGGAAAAGGAAGGGGAGGGGAAGGAAGGAAGGAAGGAAGGAAGGAAGGGAGGGAGGGAGGGAGGAAGGAAGGAAGGAAGGAAGGAAGGAAGGAAGGAAGGAAGGAAGGAAGGAAGGAAGGGAGGGAGAGAGCGATTTGCAACAAATCAGAAAAGAAAACCATCTCCCTGGAACATGTCATACAAGGGTGTCCATCTGATCTGGAGACATTCTGCACTTTCTCTTGGCAGTATGGGAATTACCAATGGAGCATACAGGCTATTTATCCATCAAATTATCCCTTGCTCTTAAAATGAGTGGCAGTAGGCAAGTATAAAGAAAAAAAAGGAAGGAAGGAAGGAAGTTCTAAATCCAAAATACAAAGTAATGCACAGTGAGTAGCAAAGGAGGGGACAGTCTTGGATCATCCATTGTGAAAGATACTCCAAAAAAGAATTCGAGCATTTAGGAAGCATCATTCTCCCCGGCTTTGCTCCTGTTTTTAGTCAATTATCTAATCATTATCTAATCAATAAAAAAGTACTTAAACTCTGTATCTAATTTCCTTTTTTTAAAAATTAACTTATTAGTTTAGTTTCAGTTAACAAGTTTCAATTCCATAGTTCCTTGATTTTCAAATTTCCTTTACTTCCCTCCCCACTCCCCACACGACAGCATATAGTCCAGTATATGATCTGCAAATGCATTCATATTAGACATTATTCCAATTACAAAGGCGTATTGTACTAGGTGGGATGAAAGATGGTAAGGAAGAAATAAAACCAAACAATGAAAAGAACAAGATCATTTAGTTTGCTTCCATCAGGATTCAGGTTCAGTTCTTTCTAGTTATATCTCTGGATGGCGCATTTCTCACTTTCTTGAGTCTTTCGGGATTAACTTATATCACTGCATTGCTGAAAAGAGTCCAGTCTGTCATAGTTGGTCATCACAGATATGGTATGTCTGTGACTGTATACAGATTTCTTCTGATTCTACTCTTCTCGCTCAGCATCAGTTTGTATAAGTCTCTCCAGGTAATTATGAAATCCGTCACCTCTTCATTTCTTATAGCACAATAATATTCCATTACATTCCTATACCACAACTTGTTTAGCCATTCCCCAATTGGTGGGCACCCCTTCAGTTTCCAATTCTTTGCAACCACAAAAAGGGCTGCTAAAAATATTTTTGTACATATGGGTCTTCCTCCCACTTCTATGATCTCTTTGGGATATAACCCTAGAAGTGGTATGGCTGGGTCAAAGGGTATGAAATTATTTATAATCCTTTGGGCATAATTCCAGATTGCTCTCCAGAATGGTTGGATAAGTTCACAACTCCACCAGCAATGTATTAGTGTTCCAATTTGTCCACATCCTCTCCAGCATTTGTCACTTTCTTGTTTTGTCATCTTAGCCAATCTGACTGTAGGGATGTGGTATCTCAGAGTTGTTTTGATTTGCATTTCTCTAATTAATAGTGATTTAGAGCATTTCTTCATATGCTTATAGATATCTTTAATTTCTTTCTCTGAAAATTTCCTGTTCATATCCTTTGACCACTTATCAATTGGGGAATGACTTGTATTCATATAGATTTGGCTCAATTCTCTATAAATTTTAGAGATGAGTCCTTTATCAGAGATACAAGTTGTAAAAATTCTTTCCCAATTTCCCACCACCCTCTTGATCTTGGTTACATTGGCTTTGTTTGTACAGAAGCTTTTCAATTTAATGTAATCAAAATTATCCATTTTGCATTTTATAATGCTCTCTAATTCTTGTTTGGTCCTAAAGTCTTCCCCTCTCCACAAATCTGTCAGGTAAACTATTCCTTGCTTTCCCAAATTGCTTACAGTATCATCCTTTACACCTAGATCATGCACCCATTTGGACTTGATTTTGGTATATGGTGTTAGATAATGGTCTATGCCCACTTTCTGCCATGCTGTATTCCAGTTTTCCCAGCAGTTTTTGTCAAATAGTGCATTCTTATCCCAAAAACTGGGGTCTTTGGGTTTATCGAACAATAGATTGCTATATTCATTAACTGCTGGGTCTCCTGCACCTAATCTATTCCATTGATCCACTACTCTACACCTCTGCCAGTACCAAGCAGTTTTTTTTTTAAACAAATACTTTATTAACTTCTGTTTTACATCATTCATTTCCGCCAGATTTTGAGTTACAATCATTTTCCCCCCATTATTCCCCTACCCAACCTCCCAGAATAGCAGTCCCACAAGATATCGCTTCCTCCAATCTGCTCTCTCCCATACCTTCTCCCATACCCCCATCGACTTTTCCATTAGAGGAAGATGAATCTTTGTGTCCCAATGCCTGCACATCTTATCTCCCAATTATAGGCAAAAGAGTATTAATAATAGTATTTATATATATATTTGAAACATTTAATGTTACGACCTTGAATTTCAGATCCATTTCCTTCCTCCCTTGTCACCCATTCCTTCTTGGGATATAAGTAATTCAGTATATGTTGTACATGTCTAGCTATGCAAAACATTATCATAGAAGATATATTGTACAAGGCTGCTTATAATTCCCTCCCACTCATCCCACCCCCCACCTGGTCCATTCCCTACATGATCCTGTCCCTCTTTTATAGTGGGTACTTCCAACCTCCCCTCACCCCAAGGATGCCCTCCCATCCATCATCTCTCCTCTCATCCCCCTTCCCCCTATCCTGCTGCAGGTTGAGATATCCCATTTAGTATGTATGTCATTTTCTCCCTGAACCAAATTCAATGTGAATGTGGTTTTGCCTTTTTAGCCTTCCTTATTCTCCCCCTCCTTTGCAACCACTTCCCCTTGCTTCTTCTACATGAGATAGTTTACCCTACCATGTCTCTCCCCATCTCCTCTTGCCACTTTCCTCTCTCACCTCATAATTTCATCCCTTGAGTACTCTCCCTTCCCAACAAAATCAACCTATGCCCTCTATCCATATATAACTGTAACCATATACACACACATTCACATATGTATTCGTATGACCACACCCCCTTCTTCCATTATTTTCATAGTGAGAAAGATATCATCAGTCACAGATATTGCTTTTCCATATAGGAATGTAAATAGTTCAACTTTGATAAGTTCCTTTTGATTTCTTTTCCCTGATTACCTTCTCAGGCATCTCTTGCTTCTTGTGTCTGGATGTCAAATTTTCTATTCAATTCTGGTTTTTTCCTCAAGAATGCTTGAAAGTCCTCTATTCCACTGAATGACCATATTTTCCCCTGAAACAAAATACTCAGTTTTGCTGGGTAGGTGACCCTTGGGTTCATTCCCAGTTCTTTTGCCCTCTGGAATATCATATTCCATGCCCTTCGATCCCTCAGTGTAGAAGCTGCCAGGTCCTGGGCTATTCTGATTGTGTTTCCACAATATTGAAATTGTTTCTTCCTGGCTGCTTGTAGTATTTTCTCCTTGATCTGGGGATTCTGGAACCTGGCTATAATATTCCTGGGAGTTTTCTTTTTGGGATCTTTTTTCAGGAGGTGATCTGTGGATTCTTTCAACCTCTATTTTGCCCTCTGGATCTAAAACATCAGGGCAGTTTTCCTTGAGAATTTCTTGAAGGGTGATTTCTAGGTTCTTTCTTTGATCATGGCTTTCAGGTAGTCCAATAATTTTTAAATTGTCTCTCCTGGATCTATTCTCCAGGTCAGTGGTTTTTCCCATGAGATATTTCACATTGCCTTCTAATCTTTCATTTGTTTGGATCTGCTTAACAGCATCTTGATTTCTCATAAAGTCATTAGCTTCCATTTGCTCCAGTCTAACTCTGAAGGAATGAATCTCCTCAGTGAACTTTTGAGATTCTTTTTCCATCTGGCAAATTCGACTTTTTAAGGCATTCTTCTCCTCATTGCCCTTTTGGGCCTCCTTTGCCATTTGAGTTAGTCTATTTTTTAAGGTGTTGTTTTCCTCAGTCAGGCTGTTGACCCTCATTTCATACTTTTCCTGCATCCTTCTCATTTCTCTTTCCAATTTTCCTCCACTTCTCTTATTTGATTTTTAAAGTCCTTCTTAAGGTCCTCTATGGCCTGCAACCCGCTCATGTTTTCCCCTGGGGCTTTTGGAGCAGGACTTCTGACCTCACAGTCCTTTTCCCGCTCTATGCCCCCAAAATAGGAGTCTAGGGTTGCATTTTCTGTTTCCTTTGCCTTGGCATGTTGCCACTTAATTGCTTGACTTTTGGGCTTGTTGCCACACTATGGCTTTAAGGCCAGATAGAGGAATTTTCGTCCCGAACGTGTGGGGGGCAACTTCCGTTTCTGGCAAGCTGTAAACCCACCCACAACTTCCACCCTAGATCACAATCCAGATCCAGGGAGGTTAAAGCAAGAGCGATTACCCCCCAAGACTGATCGCTGGATCTCCCCACGATTTGTAGGCTGGGGGCCGGAAATGCCTCTGAAAACTACAAAATGGCGTGTCTCCTCAGCGGCTTCTAGCCCCCAGGGGAGGGAGCTGACGCATTCCCCAAATACAGGTCCCAAAGTCCATAGGACACTAACCTCTTACTTTGTCCTAGGCAAGTCTATGTTGATAATTCTGGCGTCTCCACAGTTCCTGGTGTTCTGGGGTTCCTCCAGCCGGCTGCTGGCCCTGCCGCCCTGGGGCTAAAACCTCGGCTCACGTGGACCTGGGCTCGGCTCGGCTCCTGCGCTCTGCGCGCTGCCGGGCCCCAGACCACTGCGCTGGTCCTTCCTGCAGGGTGCTGGGCTGTCCTCAGCGGGAGGTTAGCTTCTCTGTTTCGTTCTGTGGGTGCTGGGGCTCCAGAAGATTTTCAGAGTCCTTTTTTACATAGTTTGTGGAGAATCTGGGGGCAGAGAGGCTTGGAGGAGCTGTTTCTACTCCGCCATCTTGGCTCCGCCCCCCCAGTACCAAGCAGTTTTGATGACTGCTGCTGTATGCAGATTAAGATCTGACATAGTTAGTCCACCTTCCCTAGCGTTTCTTTTCATTAATTCCCTTGATATTCTAGACCGTTTGTTTTTCCAAATAAATTTTGTTATTATTTTGTCTAACTCTAAAAAGTAGTTTTTTGGTAAATTGATTGGTATGGCACTAAATATATAGTTTAGTTTGGGTAAAATTGTCATTTTTATTACATTAGCTCAACCCAGCCATGAGCAATTGATGTTT
>WOXC01010408.1:0-61274 GCA_011680675.1 Gymnobelideus leadbeateri | reverse complement strand
ATATGGTGAGCACTTACATAACTGTTAGCTATTATTGTCTTCTCTGGACTAAGCATGAGATGGTGAGAAGATGGCTGATCGTGGAGTCAGAAGACAAGGGTTCCAAACTCTTTCTTTTTTATTTTCTTGCTGTGTACCTCATGGACATTTTTTGAAATGTGTTTCATTACCATTAAAATGGGGATAATACTATTTTCTAAAAGAGGCCCTAAGTCTCTATCTCCATCCCAAATTTCCCCTGAGCACACTTCCTGAAATTCCAGCTACTGGCTAAAGATTTTCATTGACCCTCCTTGAGCTCAATGTGTCAGAAACTGACCTGACCAAAAAAAAAAAAAAAGAAAAACCTTTACCTCTCCTAACTTCTCTGCCAGAAGCATAGAATTTGAGAATTGGAAGGGCCCTCAACTGGCATCTCTTTCAATGCTTATGAAAGGCATTCTCCACTATAAGATACCTGACAAACGGCTGACCAACCACTGCTTGAATATTTCGAAGTAGGGGGACTCTACCATCTGTCCAGGCAGCCTATTCTATTTTTGGACCACTCTATTTGTTAGGAAGGTTTTCTGGATGTCAAGCCTAAATTGACCTTTGACCACTTCCAAATACTGTTCCTGGCTCTACCTTTTGTAGTCAAACAAAATAATCCTAACCATTACTTCATATGACAGTCCTTCAAATACTTGAAAATAGCCCTTGTGTCTCCTTTGAATCTTCTCCATGCTAACCATGCCCAGTTCTTTCAGACAGTCAGGTTTCATTCAATAAGGGAGTAGGTATTACCATCTTTATTGATGATGTCACAGTTCTGCCTTTCATCAAGGCTCAGTGCCTAAGAAATCTCTGAGACTTTCCTTTTTTTTTTTACCTGCCAGGACATGTTTTCTCATTTCTTTATACCTTGTGTCCCATCTGTCCCTTCATTTACATTACCTTTGGCACTATCCTGATGCAGGCATTATCTCTTACCTGGGCTATTCTTAATAGCTTGCTAACTGGTCTCTGTCCTTCACCCTTCTCCAATTCATTTTTTTACAATGCTGTCAAAACAGTCTTTTTAATAGACAAGTCACTCCCCTCATCAGAGAGCTTTGGTGGTTGTTTATTGTCTCTAAAATACTCATTTTCTTAACATTTAAGATTGGTCTTGGGGTGGCTAGGTTGCGCAGTGAGTAGAGTGTCAGCCCTGGAGTCAGAAGGATCTGAGTTCAGATCTGACCTCAGACACTTAACGCACACACAAATAAAAACGTAGCTGTGTGGCCTTGGGCAAGTTACTTAACCCCAATTGCCCTCCAAAAACCAAAAAAAAAAAAAAAAAGATTGGTCTCTGTGTTCTGCCTTTAGCCTAACTTTTTAGCTGTAATTTATATAACTTACCTTTAAACATTCTGCATTGTACATATTCTCTTGCCTTTTGTACATGCTGTACCCCATAGCTGCAGTTGTACTTGCTACTCGTTTTTGCCTGTTGTGATCCCATATTTCCTTCAAGATCCACATCCTTGATGGCAGAGTCTATGTCATTCTTTTATGTTTGTATCTCTAGCACCTAGATTGGTATCCTATGTATCAGTTGTCAGTTGAACCACAGACTTCAGGGTTATTGGGAGGAAAACACTGTAAACTGTAAAAGTATAGAAGCTTGAGTTATATAAAACAAAAATACCTTGTTTTTTTTTCCTTTTCTGTCTAGTAAATACAGTCCTAAATTAGACAAAATACATCATTAGACATGTAAAATCTGTCATTTCTTAGAAAAAGACAGCATAGAATAGTGAAAACTTGATTTTGAAAGGTAAACTCATGTGGCATCTAGTCAAAAATGTCAAAGATTTATTTTGTAGTACCAGAGGTACAGGAAAAATATGCCCATCAAAAAAGATATGTGTGATCTCTTTCAAGGTAGTTAGATGTAATCCTGTGATTCAGCTTTTCATATTCTGCTGAATCCTATTAAAATATAGTCATTATATCAATTACAATAGAAAATAAATCAAATATATTACACCAATATGTTTAGTGCTTGTGCCTTAAAAATTTGAATTATTTAATAACTGGTTGAAATTTTAGTACAACCAGTCCACTAAATGACATGATTATTTACATAAATTCACATCTGTTAATTATGATAGATTCCATTTATGTAGTGCTTAATGTTTGCACAGTGTTTTATATGCATGATCTCATTGAATCTTTACAATAACCATGTGAGTTAAGAAATCTGAGTATTATTACTACCATTTTTCAGATGTAAAATCTGCAGTTTCAGAGTAGAGAAGGGACTTGCCTGAGGTCATAGACTTAAGACTCAAACATCAAAGGTTAGAAACCAGCTGAGGGCTCCTTTTTATAGTACCAAACTAATATCTACTATACCAAACTTAAGTTCACAAATCAAATTCTTATAGAATATATGAGCCGTTGTGAAAAATTTCACTTCCAAAATAAGTTGGCAGTGTGTATTTCATGGGAAGTCCAAGAGTATCCAGCTTTCATGTTAATAAAAATATATAGTTAAAATTTCCATCATCATGGTAAATCAACCTCATTCTCTGGAAGTTCATCTGTAGAAAATAATAACGAAACAACATACTTTGACTTCTGAGTATTTTTAGCACTATGGACTTGTAACCTAATAAAGAAGAGAGATTTTAATTAAAATCCACTATGGAATATAACCATACAATATAAACCTAGAAAAGATCCTGAAGGTTTAATTTGCTCATTACTTATGGAATGGAGTCTTGATAGTACCATAACCAATGTTCTCAGATTTTTTTAAAAAAAAATCAATTTCCAGAAGTGCCCTATGTTGTTCAAGTTAGTTACATTTGGACTTGACTCGGTATCCTGTTGACCTGTAGCAGATCTTCAGAATGCTTGGAATGTATTCATGGATTTCTGGGACTCCTCAGTATGAGGCACACTCCTTTATACTGGCAATATGTAGAGGCATTACAGCTGCAAAATTGCAACCTTTCAGGATTATTCCAGTACGCTCTATGGGTGATGTTAATCACAGACATTTACTGTTGTAAAGAGCCAAAATACATTCTGTTTAAGATGTGAGCTGTGCATTCTGCAAATGTTAAAAAGTGGACAGTATGAAATGTAGTTACTGAACTTCTCTTGGGGGGTTATTTTTACCCTCTTAGCATATGTTTTCTTTGTGTTACATTAATTAATTGGCCTTTGGGAAGGAACAATTCTTTAGTTTTAAAAAGTTGACTTAGTTCAGGCTTTTTTGTAGTTATTTGGGAAATGGAAAAAAATCACATATAGAAAAAAATTTTCTTTGGAAGAAATTAAATCAAATCATAAAAATGTTCATTGATTGAGTTTTCTGGTGGTACATTTCTTAACCAAAAAAAAAAAAAAAGCATAAAGGAGACCAAAATAGCTAAACTAGACAATTTTAATTACTTGAAAATTATTTTTGCACAAAGTTCTGCAGCTAGTGTAGAAAAAAGAAAACTGTCAATTGTGAAAAAAAAATTACATCAAATATCTATGTTAAGAGCCTGATAAGCAACATATATGGGGAGTTAATACAGATATATAACATCTTGTAGATCAGTGGCAAAAGGATATGAAAAAGCAGCGCTAAAAAAGAATTATAAACTATTAGCAACCTTGGGCATGTTTGTAGGCAGCTGGGAAGGAACCATTAAATGAGATTTTATAAGAAAACAATAAGCGGGGGGTAGAGAAAGAGAGAGAAGGAGAAAACATGGTAAATTCAACAAACACATTGCTGTTCTCTCAAATACACTAACCTCCCAGTTCCTCAATCTACCCACCTCCATGACTTAACTCCTCCCCTCTACCTCTTCTCCACACTGAGATAGTCACAGCCTTGATCTTGCCATTATTGACATTTTCCATTTCAAAGTTGTAGAATTCTGAAATTCTTTATCTCATTACACTCCCTGAACATTTCTTCCTTTCCTCTTCCCTATTTCCTACTAAACCTAATCTTCATCCTTGTCAGGACTTCCAGATCTCCCACCCCCGTAGTATTTTCCCAGGCCTCCCTTACTCTGACTAATCTCTTCCTCTCTCTCCAGTTCAGTTAAGCACTTCAATTCTAAAGTATCTACTACTCTTGAATCCCTTGTTCCGTTGTCCTCTTGCTAGTCAGAAGTGGTCTATCCCCAACCCTGGATTATTTCCATCATCCTTATGTTCTGCTCCTATATACATGCTCCTGACCAAAGCTGGAGAAAGTCATGTAGTTGTACAGATGGGATCCACTACAAAGTGAGATTTTCTAATCTCAACTGAGACCCCGCTACAGCAGGGCAATTACTTCTTCCTAATTGATTTTTCTATTCCATTCCCCGAAACAGTTTTCCCAAACCCTTTCTCTAACCTTTCAGAGATATTCCCTCTTTCTATGCTTCACTAAGGAAAAAAAAACATAATTGACATCTTTGGAAGATTTTTCTAAGTAAACAAAATTGGCACTCTTCTAAAATAAGACCAGTCCCTTATAGCAACTATAACTAGCAAGAGCTATATATTGAAAATATATAACAAGAGTTATATATTGAAAACAATATATAACTACTATTGTAGCTTGAATTCATTTTCATATTAATCTTGAATTTTCATCCCTTTTGTGAAAGTTAATGCTAGCACATGTCAGTTACTACTCTGAACTGAGTTTGGAAATCTTTATTTTAAAAGTTTTCTGAGTTTTTAAGTTCAAATTAGATGAATAACTACTTTGACATGAAATGTTTTGATGCACTTGCTTGTCTGGGTCCATTTACCTGTCACTTGAGCATTCTTATCCTTTGAAAACTAACTCCACAAATCCTGAATCTATCCCATATCTACTACATTTATAGGGCTCCTTTTTTGGTCATTACCATTGAATTTTAGAATGGGAAAGATGGCAACCATAATTTCTTATTAGTGTTGCTGGTTTATTCACCTGTGAACTTGCTTAACTTGTTTTAATGAATGGATTCTTTGAGTTAAAAATCAGTTCTTGTTTTCCCCTCCCCTATCATTTTAATGAGGTAGGCACTGGGCATTGAAGGAATCATGCCAAGTATTTTTCTGGTGGACTGACAAAAAATGCCTCTTTATTATTGTTCCCTGCTGACTTGTTCTGACTGTGACTGGAGATATTTATATTTTTGTGACAGTCATACAAAACTAAAACTCTAGTAGCTTCATTAATTTCCCTCCTTTCTTTTTAAAATATATTTTTATAAGCTACATACAGGCAAAGCAACCGATATATGCTACTGATTGAGAAATTATGATAAAGGAGCAAAGTGGATTAAATTATATATTTGGTTAATTGACATGTTTCCTTGTCACTTGTAACAAAAAGAAAAAAAACAACAACATAACTGTATGTCCCAAGAAACTGTGCATGTGACAATCCATTATTATGTCTCAGCAATTTGTTACTCCCTAAGGCAGAGAAGAATCTGAGACCTGGTCTCAGTCAATAAAACCTGGCTTTAAGCCTTGCCTCAGACTTATATTGATCAGGTGATGTCAGTATATGACATCACAGTGTGTATGACTGGGCAAATCAATCTCTCAGAGCCTCCAGATAACTCTCTTAAGACTGTAAGGAACAAAGTGCTCATTTGATTTAGTAGAGGAATACAAAGATCTAGTCCATCATCCACCTTCATCTCTACACCTAGTGTGTAGTTAAAGGTATGTTTGAAAGTGTACTCATTTGAGGGGAGGGGGAAAAGGATACCACCAGAAGCTAGGGTAATGGTCAGTTTGTTGATACATTAACACCTAAATTTACTCCCTGAACCTGGTAGAACTAGATTCATTGTAGCCTAAGGAAAGGATGGAGTAAAATGTAGAGAAACTTGGCAATATCTAGGATGAATGATAAGGAGCGTTTGTTAAACTGCCTCAGTCTTCTCAGTAAAAGTAGAAAGAAAAGTTGTCTGTTGGTAAGTGGGAAAGGGTGGAATAGTACCGTAGTTGGGGACTCAGGAAGAAAAGAGAAGGTTATACTGCCCACCGTGTGAACAAATGGTAAATAAGAAATTTGTTGTTGGAAAGAGATGTTGAAAATAGAAGACTCACTCTTCCAAAATAGTATGCTCTGAATTTGCCCATTAAGCACATTATTTGAAGTCAGCTCTATTTTGCTATACAAGCTATTTAACATGGCAGAAAGTGATGTAACTAAAATAAGAGTTTGGTGTTTTTTGCAAAGCTTTAGTACTCATTGGATGTTTTGTTATTTTTCTTTTTTGAAAAGACTAGCATATATTTTGCATAGTTTGATGGGAAATTTGCCTCTCAAAGCATATGGGAAAACTAACTTGAAAAAAACTTGGGATTCATTAAATCATTTAAACAAACAAACAAAAAAATCCCCATTTCTTATTATCTTCAGCCTAACAGTTGGGTCATTATCTTACACACAGTGGTAAATGCTGTACATCTGCATGTCTCACATCATGTTGTCAGCAACCAGATGCATATTAGTCCTGATGATTCAGTATTTATTGACATTTCTCTGATTGATTTCTTTTGCTTCATTTTCAGCAAACAGCTCTGGCAGCATCCAGGTAAGAAATGAGTCTCCTCAATTGATTGGTTTAGTTTTTTGAGAGAACAGGTAGATTGGCCCCATTTGCTTTTTCAGGGCTACTTTTCATCGTGTCCTCTGCCATGCTGGTCACATAAATAAGGAAATCTGTTTGACATTTAAATGCTGCTTGACTTATTATGGCAGTTTGTCAAAATGGGAAAAAAGCCATCAAATCAGTTCCTCAAGATGCCTTTTCATTGTAGAGAAACCCAAAAGTACCATGTGATCAGTGCTCTGTGTTGTGTTAGAGAACTCACTCATGGTATTATGTGCATGGGGTTCGATCGCCCAGAACAAAAAGGCAGCCCTCTTCTGGAGAAGATGTCAATCCAAGACAGCTGTCACAGTAGCTGACTTAAAAAAAAATTAATCGAATGACACAAAAGTGCTTTTGTTCCTCGAGAAAACTAGTTTTAATTTTAAATCTTGCTCGGATATAACCCTTCACTGGTTTTGCCTTATGACTTTTCAGTATGTTTCATAAAATGGTAATATAATAACTGCATTACCTATAACAGATCATGGTTGCAATTTTTAATAGAAGAGTGCCACACAAAAGTGATTAGTTGTTAGAAAAGTATTTTCCTATGTGAACACATCTGTTGCTCTCATTAATGAAGCAAAAAAAATTTTTTTTAGTTACCTCCCATGCTAACATTAATTTGAACCCTTGAAAACTTCAGACTTAGTGTCAGGAAGTTAGTTAGAATGAGAAGAGGAACCTTAGAGATCATCTTATTCAAGTTTCCACATTTTATGTTTGGACATGGAGGCCCAGAGAGGGTGGCAGTTCCCTAAGCTTATCTGTCTTCATTACTGGCAAAACTGGAACTGAAACCCCAACCTCACCCCAGTTTTCTAACTCCTGATTGTGTTCCTTTCATTATATATTGCTGCCTCTGGCTTTCTCTTGTCAATTAGTCTACTTTTATTAAGGGGCTACTGGGCGCTGTGCCAAAACACTGGATATGAAAAGAGGCTAAAGATAGACCTTGCCTTCAAGGTGCTTACAGTCTAATAATGAGGGAGACAATGTGCAAATAAATGCATAAAATGCAAGCTATATATGGAATAAATCGGAAATAATTAACAAAACAGAAACTCATAAGGTATTTCCCTTGGTGAAAACTCAAGAAGTCAGTATTTTATCACATAATTGGCCCCTGCGCCTAACTTTTCAGTTTTACAAATTCTTGTAATTATAAATTATTAAGGTTTTTAGGCCCTTACAGATATAGCTAACTCCCCAAATCTGTGGATCTTCAGGACAAAAATTGGCATAGATTATTGTCCTTGTAATAATGACCAACAAACATAAGTGCTTTAAGGTTTATGATGTACTTTTTTATTATTAACAACAGTAATGACAGCTATCACTTGTACAGTACTTTAAGATTTTTAAAACCACTTTACCAATCTTCACTAAAGCCCTGTGAGTTAGGTGTTATTATTAACACCTTATACATAGTCACATATATAACAAGTGTCAGAGCCCAGATTTGAACTCGGATTTCCCAACTTCAGGTTTAGCTCTCTTACTGCTCTGCTACCTGGATGCCTTATTTTTATATATACATGTTCATTTGATCCTTATAAAATCATTGTAAGTACAAATGTTATTGTTCCTATTAATGAATGAGGAAACTGAACCTCTGCAAGGTTAAGTCACTTTCTCCTGGCTACACAGTAAGTTTCAGGGAGGCTCATAACCAAACCTCACCTGATTTCAGGTCTAACATTCTTTCCATTATATGTCATTGCCCTGATATCTGCAGAAAAAATTCAGAAATTCTTTTAGCCCCACACTATTGCCAACATTGATAACAAGTAGCAAAATTAGAAACTGATTCTCTGAGCAGTTAAATAGGAGGAAAAAAATGAGGGGGTGATGAGGAAATGTTCTGCAAAATCCTGATTTGGGTTGTCACTTTCTGAGTAAATTGTCTGTATTGCACATGAAACTGTAAAATATAAACAGGACAAAATGTCTCCTTGACTAGTGGCCATTTGAGAGGAGTATGGACTTGCAAAAAATCCCTCTCTGATTTTATGTGTGGTGCACAATAGCTAGCTGTCCCTGAATAGACCTGGGACCCTAATGGAGCATATATATGGAACATGGGAAGGCAATCTGGGGAGAATGGAAAGGCCCTACTTTGTGTGAATAACAGAACCATTTTACTAGACCATGCCTGCACAAGCAATGGCCAGAGGTAATCTGGGCAGGCCTGTTTCACAAACTCTACCTTTTTCATGGGCCACCAGAAATCCTTTGGCGGGTCACGAGCACCCCGAGGGCTGTATGTTGTATAGACCTGTACTAGACAGTGCATAGAGAATGACATGGCTACACGTAAAAGGCCAAGTTTTTGCATAGAACTGCTTTCTCCCATGTCCTGGAAGGGCTCTCATGCTTTGGGAAACATAACCAAATCAAAGGCTTTTTTTTTTCTTAAACCACTACTTCTGCATGCTTAGGAAAAAGCTGGTGCTCCAACCCTTATTCTTCTTCTGACTTGTCACTCCTACAGTTTTAAAATGACACTAAATCCTTCATCTCTTCAACTTTAACCATTTGTTTTGTTTATGTTAGGCCCAGGTCTCTAGTCACCTCTTGACCCCCATCACTTACCACCTCATGCTATACTCACAGGGACCTGTTAGGATTACGGTATCGTGTTCCATATTTTCTGGAAGTAACTTTCACCATCCCACACTGGAAATTGAAGACAGTTCTTATTCTTCCATCAGGCCAATTCAGTGTGGGCCATTAGGATTTCCAGAAAGACAAAGCAGAATCTTTTGGGTAGGTGGCAGAGTGTCTCAAATGCTGGGGTTGGAGACCTGAAAATTGGAGCTCAAATCCTACCTCAGACACCAACTAGCTGTGTGACCCTGACAAGCCTGACAATCCCTTACAGCCTCAGTTTGCTTATCTATACAGTTGGGGTAATAATAGCATGACTTACAGAACTGTTGTGAGGATCAAATGAGATATAATATATGTAAAGTGCTTTGCAAACCTTAAATGCACTATAAATGCTAAATATTATTATTGTCAGTTCTCATGATCTCACTCTAATCCTAATCCTTTAATCCTATTCATAGAAAAATAATTTTCCTTCCCAAAAAAGAGAATAGTTGCAAATGTTACAGTGACTAGAAGATGACAAGGTGATGATAAAGTGACAAGGCTGGTGGAAAGGAAGTCAGGCATGGAGGAAACAAAAGTCAGACTGGACTAAAGCGTCTGTTTTGGATATAGGAAAATAATGCCTGACCTACTTAGAGAAAAATGGGCTGTCATTATTTTTTTTCCCTTGAAGAGTTGACAGATCTGAGCTACTAGTAAGGTTTTGTTTAGAAACACTGTCTTGACATTGCTGTTTCTCATCCCCACAGGGAATCTAAAGCATTGATCTTGGCGATCAACACTTCATAATAGATAGCAAATTCTAGATAGTAAATTCTTAGCATCTAGTAAATTTTTAGTAAGTACCAATTCCATATCCCCTTTAAGAAGACTCCGCATGACACCTTCGACACCTTGAAGACGACCACATTGTTTTCTTCTGACTTATGTCTTCTACTCGGAGTAAAACACAGAAGATCCAAAGATGGGGATGTCATGTTTTTTAATAAGTTTGTTTTTTCTCCTTACATTTCTATGCAACTGTAAATTAATGCAAGTATTTGGAAATGGTTATACATTTGTCCTTGATTTGTATAAATATACAGCATTGGGAAAGGGGTGGGTGGGGCATTTATATATTGTACCTTCTTTTTTGATAACCAGGAAGAGAATTACATAAAATTATTAGGAGTAAAATGTTACATTTATACATTCCTTTCTGCTCTTCACATTTACTTTTGACAATGACTTCGTTTATCTACTGACATTTTGACCGTGGCATTGAGGTTATTGACACACAGCCATTTGACCAAGTAGGCGTCTGAAAAGCCTAGAATTGTTTTCCATGACTGGCCACGTTAACAGATTCAGTTAATTCACTCAGATGTTATTTATTAAGAATTCGAATCTCACCACAGTTATGTGCAGACTGTTTAGCTTCATTAACAATGGCACACTCACCTCCAAAACTTTCTGTACATGGAACAACATTTCTTGTGTAGTATCTTTTTTTTTCCCTTCGTTTGATTTCCCAGCCATACGAGAAAGTGTTTGTTCTTGGAGATTAATGTCAAATTCTACTCTAGAGAAAAAAATGATTTAATTGTATAAGTGCAACCTTAAAGAACTATCTAATGGAAGTTTTCCCAAGGAGCATTTTTTTTTACCCAGAAAAAAAGTTTTGAACTTCCTTTCCAGCTTTCCATGGTCTAGGTTTTCAGCCATGAAATACAAAGCAATCCCACACCTAATTGTGATATTAATGCAAAAGAATGTCTTCAATCCCCTCTAAGGGATTTTTGTACAAAGAAAGAAAAGAGAAAAAAAAACAAACCCTTTCCAGTACTTGAAACAATTTTTTTTTTTTCTGAATGCAGTGGTCAACCATAGAGTGAGTCTATGCATACATAGATCATCTTTAGAAGTACTTTTTAAAGGCCAATTAATAGAACACCTTTGATTTCCCTTTATTGATTATCATACTTGGGGAGGAGCATTTTATAGAAGATCATATGAAAATTAAATTAACATGGAGGATGGGTTCTGTTTCCCTGAGAATGTTTAGGCTTTTGGTTTAGCATCAAGTTAATATCTCATTCAATAAACATACTATATGATTACCAAACACAGAGAAAGCAAAAGCCTGCCCAGGGTTTGCTCATAGATACATAAGAAAGCCCCCAAATGGACTGAAACTCATCCCCCAAAACAAGAGTACTTGGATTATAGAATGTGTGCTTATGAATCATCAGGACATGGTAACTTTTGCTTCTCTTCACTTGGGATGCAGCCAGGAGGAGATACAAAGTTAGCAAAATTTGTTCTTTTCAAAGGGGTTGGGGGGTGTTGGGTTGGGGTCTATTTGCAGCACAGATATTTTGAAAAGAAAAATTGTTTTATATAAGAGGAAAGCCATGACCGCCTTTCTACCTCAAACCCATCTTCATTCATAGTATTGGAAATAGCTTTATGCTACTGTATTCTGCCAAGTCTGTAGCTTTTACCAGACCATACTGTAGCAAAGGAAAAGAAAAGCCCCCCTTTTTAATTAAGGAAAAAGAAATATCCCTGAACACTGAAGTTCACAGCTGTAGATTTGGTGTCTGTCTTGTTACTACTTTGAGAGGTTATGTATTAAATTGTTTTTCTGCTTGTATTTGTATTCGAAGTATGTCCTCTGCTACTGAGTAAAAGCTACTTAAAACACTACAGTGTAACCTTCTTCTTCTGAGTAATAATAAATAAAAAAGGAATATGTTGCAGCAATTATTAGAAAAAGTTACACAGTTCTTTTGAGGTAAATGGGAAAGAATGGAGCATAGACCACTATCTAATCTGGTTTAGGTACTCTATTTTTCATCCAGAATAAAAGTAATTTTTAACACAAGATTGCTCTGATATTACTCAGCTAAGAAATAAATTACATTTAAAAGGCTATTGTTCAGTGATAGAACTAGAGGCATGAAAATACATTTATGAAAATAAAAATATATAGAGATAATGTTTCTCAATACATATACATATTTTCTGTGATTTCTCTTCCTCTCTCCCTTCTCTCTCACATAAAAGACACATACATTTGTGCTTTCACACACATTTGCAGTTACTTTGCAAACTTAAATAGCCAGTTTCTTGGGGGATGGAATTAGTCATGTTGATGTTGCTGAGAGTCCAGAGAGCATTTTGGGTAGTGAATAATTTTATAGAGAGATCACCACATTGATATAATTGCCATTTCAATTTTCTTGATATTGCATTTGTAGAATAACTTTTAATATGATCAAACCTATCTATTATATAAAATAGGAAGAGTCGACCATATGCTTTTTAATGGAACTTTTCCAAAAAAGAAATATAATATTCCTTGGGTCTACCTGGGATGCAGATATTTTTCCCCCCGATGAGGTTTAAAAGACATTCAAGGGGCGGCTAGGTGGCACAGTGAGTAAGAGCGCTGGCCTCGGAGTTGGGATGACCCGAGATCGAATCCGGTCTCAGAAAATGAGCACCCACACACAAATAATGACTGGCCGTGTAACCTTGAGCAAGTTACTTAACCCCAATTGCTTTAAAAAAGACATTCAAAAAATAGACTATCAAAATAAAGAAAAACGTAAAGATAAATTCAAATCAGCATCTTAGAGTAACTTTGCTACAAAACAGAATGAAAAAGGAAAACTAACTGGTTTCCAGTAGCTGTTTGGGTTAAGTATTTGAATGTGGAAAGAAATGAGAACATACTACAATGAACCTTAAAATTATTTCCTTATCCCTTGGCAAATATGTATTTTTAAAAAGTGTTCCAAAATTACCTCCCCCAGCTCAGTTTCTTAGCTCATTACAGTGTAAATGCCAACATCCTGGTTCTCCTGTTGCTTGTTAAAATTTACTGCTGATAAACTCCCAGCTGGAAGAATCCTTACCTATAGATCAAAGGGCTAGTTAAGTGCCCAGGTGTGCCTCTTAGAGCAAACTGCCTAATGAATAATGAGCTTACTAAGGGATTGTAAAGTCTAGAAAGCTCTGGGCTAATTCACAGGAGAATCTGGAGTAACTGAATTTGGGCTTCTTCACTCCCATTTGGAGAACAAAGAGCTCAGGACTGCAGTGGGAAGGTTACCTTAAAAATGAAAAGAGCTGTGATTACAATCTGTAAAAGAGCTGTCCTTCACTCCAACTTGAACTGTTTTTAATACTTGACTGTGAAGTTAAAGGGCAAAGAAATGGAAGAGAAGATATTGACCAAGTTGCCTCAGGCTCCCAGTATATGTTTCTTCCCTCTAGAAAGAATTTGCTATGCTGATGATTTGCATAATCTTGCACTTGCCCTTCATTTTTAGTACCTGAAGAATTCCAGTTGTCACTTTTAAGAAAATGTACTGGAATCACAATTATGTAATGCTTTTAAGATTTCATACACTATTTCCCTCACATTGACCTCTTAGGGTGGCTAGTATATGCCAATGTAATCCCCATTTTACAGATAAAAATTGAGACTTTCGAGGTTCAGTGTTCATGGACACAGAGCTAGTTATTTATTGGAGATTTAGGAAGGTTTAGACTACCAGCCTCCCACAATGAAACAGAGCTCAGAAAAAATGATGGCAAAAGGTCCACTGAGACCACAGGTGAATTGGGCCCCCAGCTGAGGGTGTGGAAGTGATGGGGTGCTTGGGATCTATGTTAGTAACATCAGGCTATGTTTGTAACATCAGTTTGTAAAATCAATTTGTAAAACCAGTCTGTAAAATCACAATCCTCACCCCCCTACTCCTAAAGCTCAGAGCATTAACTCTGCCCCTTGCCCCTGCCAGCACTCTGCCCAGCAACAACTCATGAATTGTTTTTCTCTGCTTGGAACAATAACAAGCTACACCTATGAATCCTTCACTAAACCATCTATAAACATTTTAGCTTAGGCAAATGTTATCTCCCCTAGTGGCCAGCTGCATCCATGAATCCTTCAATGCACTATCTATAGGTTAACTCTGTAGCCAATTGTATACATACTGAGTCTCTGTTAGACTTGCTTCCCAACATCCATCTTGTCAAACATGACACTGATGGGTGCCAGACCAGGCACTTCTCAGTCAGCCCTGACCACTAGCTGACTTAGTGACACTTCAGGCCTAAAACCACACCTCCACATAGCCCCTCTTGGGCTATTTCCCAGTGAATTATTGGCAATAAACCCTGTGCAGTGGATATTAAAAGTGCATGTTCCTTTAAGCACCGACCACTCCTTAACTCCTCCCTAATCCCACCCTTACTCACCTAGTTAGCATAATTGACATCTGATTTACTGTCCTGACTCCTTAAAACTATACCTGTGATTTCTATAAGTTTGCAGGTTCCCTAAGAATCCCTGCCCCCCATAAAGCATAACAATAAACTTTTACAATCCTGACTCCAAGTTTGCTTGAGCCTAGTGAATCCATTTCAGACTCAGGGACTCTGATCATAGATTGGGACCCTGTAAAACCCATTGCCCTTCCCCCCTTCAGAAAGATTAGGGTTATACTAGTAAAGTCTGGTGGGTTTTAATGGGGTCCTTATCAGTATCTAGTAATACCAAGCATGGAGGATATGGAAAGAGAAGTCTGGACCTGGGAACTGGTGCTGATTGGTAGTGGGGTGGAGGGAAGGTAAAGGAATGGGCTTTTATTAAGCACCTACTATTAGCTAGACATTTGGGCAGCTAGGTATTAGAGTGGATAGTGGGCTAGACATGGAGTCAGGAAGACATTTCCTTGAGTTCAAATCTAGCCTCAAACACTTAGTAGCTGTGTGACCCTGGGCAAGTCACTTAACCCATTTGTCTTAGTTTCCTGATCTGTAAAATGGGCTGTAGAAGGAAATGACAAACCATCCCAGTATCTTTGCCAAGGGAACCCCAAATGGGAACATGAAAAGAGATGGACATCACTGAACAATAAAAATTAGCCTAAGCATTGTGCTGCATGCTTTACAAATATTTGATCTTCAAAATAGCCCTGAAAGGTAAGTTGTTATCCCCATTTTACAGTTGAGGAAACTGAGGCAGAGTTTTAGTGACTTGACCACTGCCACAGGAAGTGTTTGAGACTAGATTTGAATTTGGGCCTTCCTGACTATAGAACCATCTGTCTTTTCCATGGAAGTTAGTTGATATTCAAGCTTCCTGACAGCAGGAAAGGGGGTTTGAAGCTCCTGCTGCTGGTTTTACTCTGACAAGGTGACATCTCTGTGTGATTTTTGAGCATCCCTGCAGCTTTGTTTAGCAGGTCCAGACAGCTACTATTTCTTATATTAGGCAGCATCAGAGCTTATATACCAATCCTAGTGTGAGATGGGCACAGGTCCCATTCAATTTTCACAAATTGTGGTGCCTTAATTTGGCAACATTTTCTGACCAAACAAGTAAATAATTAGAAGAAAATAAATAGAAATTATTAAATCATAAATATTGAATCCCCAGGGCAGCCGACCGACTGTAATTTGCAATAGCCCTCATTTTTCAATGTTGCATTTTAAAACAGGATTCATTAAGAAGTACAATGAATAATTGCCAGTCCCATAATTTTTAGCATTCCCTACCCCTTATTTTAATTGTGAAAAAAAAATAAACTTTTAATAGTTGTGTGTGGAAAAACAGTCATGAACTGCAACAAATGGTGAACTCCATGTTGACACAATAATAACAATTGACCTGAGAACTGGAATAGGACTGTCTAACAACATGGTGCTTCCTGGCTTCTGCCCCTTCCACATCAACAGGGGCAAACCATATTGTAAGCTCCCTGAGGGCAACTGCCTTTTGTCTCTTTTTGTATCAGCACTTAGCATTGTGTTTGACACATAGTAGGTGTTTAATATATATTTATTAAATGAATGATTGAATAACTTTGGAGTTTGTAGGAGTTGGGTTCAAATGAGTAACCATGCTGGAGTGGCTCCAACAGACTAGTAAGAGCTGAGTGTTAAAATTTCAATGTGAGCATTTACTGAACACCTTGGAAATTTGCAAACCCTACTAGTCAAGGCTTGATTTGTTGATTGTCTAGACTTAAGAACATGATGGAGAAAACGTAAATAATGAAGATTAAACTGAAATGTGTTATGTGTACTTTCCCTTTCCCTGTCCCTTCCCCCTGCCCCCAGTTGCTGTTGTTCAGTCATGTCCAACTCTTTGTGACCCTGTTTGGAGTTTAGTTGGCAAAGATACTGGAGTGGTTTGACATTTTTTTTCCCAGTTTGTTTTACAAACAGGAAAACTAAGACAAACCAGGTGTATCAACAATACAGTATTCACAATGCCTCTGGTAACTATAAATATGCTCATATGGTGATTAATCACAAAATATAACAGGCCCTCTACATGTGGGACAGAGCTAGACTGAGTTCCAAAACCAGAAAGTCAAAGCCATCACAGTAGCCATGGAGTTGGCATGTGTAGTTAATGCAGTAAACACCTACATTCTCAAGCCTTCAAAACAAACAGTCTACCTCAGGCAACAATCCTCCTCTCCTCATTCATAGTAACTGATCAGCCTCTGCACAGCTTGCTCCCAGATCCCCCACTCCTCCACACACGCCCTCCCCCACAGTTCCCATTCCTGGGCAGTTCTCAGCAGGAGACATTAGCAAAAATACTGGCTCACTCAAAAAAAAAAAAAAAAAAGGAGTTTTGGCCACCACCACTACCACTTCCAGTCACCATGCTGGCTCCAGCCTAGCTCCTACTTGGCTCTGGCTCCTTCCTGCCCCACCCCGTCCTGCTACATCAGCAAATTCAAGGGGGGGGTGGAAGATCTCCAAATCCCATTACCATTACACTGGGTTAAATGATTTGCCCAGGATTACATAGCTAATAAGTGTCTAAGGCTAGATTTGAACTCAGGAAGTTGAGTCTTCCCAACTCTATGGCCAGTACTATATCCATTGTGCCACCTAGTGGCCCAGTTCCCTCCAGAATGGCAGCCACATGCCTATGGCTCTACTCATTATTTCTGTAGCTATGCTACTTGCTACCTGTATGACATTATGCAAGTCCCTTGACCTTTTTGTGCCTCAGTCTACTCAGTTGTAAAATGAGAGAGTTGCGAGTTAATTATTCTTAAAATCCCTTCCAGGTCTAAGTCTTACACTTTTCCCCATTTTCTGGTTTCACCCAACACCTTTGGGTCTGCGTTTCCTATTGATGGTGGAAGAATATAATATCCTACCCAATATCAAAAAGAATGCCATGGATACAGGAGAAAGAACACTTTCAAATCAAATTTGGATTTCGGTTCCAGCTCTGGAGCTTAGAATGATGACCAGTTGCTAGGAGCTTGATTCTTGGAACCTCCATTCCCTCATCTATAATCATAACTGTGGTACTTACCTTACAAGGGGGAGAGGCTGAATGAGATAATGTATGTAAAATGCTACTTCATTATCAGTTCTTGTTAAATCAATTAAACTCTCAAACCTCAGTTTCTTAGTCTAAATATCTGTAAAATGGGAAAAATAATGCATGTACAACCTACCTCAAAGGGTCAGGAGGGAAGTGTTTCGTAAGACTTAAAATATAAATACGAGTACATGTTCTATTTTATGTTACTGTTCCATATGTGACATTTAAATGTTTTTTTTAAAATTTAAGATAGAAGTGTGAAGTCTCAAAGATAACTTGAGATCATTATTTGTGGATCAAAAATTTGCATTTTATGGTACTTTGAGGTGTATATGCCAATTTTAGGAAATGGATAAAGGCTTATTTTCCCCCAAAGTAAAATTTACCTTCAAAATATAGAGTTTAAGTAGAATAACCACCAGCAAAACATGGGTGGAGTAAGCCATTTGTCACCATCATTCTAGATGTGATGAATACCTTCCATATTGTGGTTTGGAGATAGTTTACCAATAAGATTACAGTGCCAGGAAGCTACTATTCTAAAATATTATTAAACTAAGTTAATAGGCCCCTTGCATTTATTATTAAACAGTGTTAGTGGTCATCTGATGTATACCTTTGCCTTAAAAAACAAAAAAAGAAGACCAAGACCTGAGAAGTGACATGACCAGTAAGGAATGGTACAGACCTTCCATTATGCCTATTTTTTGAGTTGTTTCAGCCATGTCTGACTCTTTATGACCCCATTGGGGGTTTTCTTGGCAAAGATGCTGGAGTGGTTTGCCATTTCCTTCTCCAGCTCATTTTATAGATGAGGAAACTGAGGCAAAAAGAATTAAATGACTTGCCCAGGGTCACACAGCTAGTAAGTATCCGAGATCACATTTGAACTCAGGAAGATGAATCTTCCTGACTCCAGGACTGGCACTCTATCCACTGTGCCACCTAGCTGCTCATTAACACTGTACTCAAGGATGCACATAAAAATGGCAGTAGTTTCCCAGGAATGCAGAAAAAAGTTGGTAGGAAATCAGCCTTATATTTCTTGTATTGTCCATGGAAAAAGAGGATTGTCTGACAGATACAACTTATTCTAGTCACTTAGAAGTTTCACCCTATCATGAGATAGGGATCATTCTTAAGCCTTGATCACAGTCTGAGATGAACTACCCAAGAAGAGCATCTAATCCCTTTTTATGGTGAACATTGAATCAGAGTAACCTTCTGACTACTAATTCAGTTCCCTACGTGTCTTGGTAGCAAAGTGGACTGGTAGTTCAGAAACTAACGTTACATTTCCAGAAGAAGAATATGCCCCAGTGTAAATGAATAAATTCACATTCTGATTTATAAATATGTTTTATAAATTTTCCTTTAGTGACAACTCATTAGAATTTAGCTGCCCTAAAATTTCTAATTGTGGAGAACTGGAGGGCCAAGCCCTACAGAATACAGACTCACAGGAGTCTTGAAAACATAGCTATCAGACTGACTATATGTTATAACGTTAATACTTAATATAGATATCTGATTTTTAGTAAATTCTGAAATAAGGAAAAGAATACTCTAGGGAGCTTTGGTGCTATCTTATTCATCGAGTTGAACTATTTCTGATTTTTACGTATGGTGGGAACACAGCATCTCCTTTACCTACTTTGTCTTTCCTTTGGTTCAAGAGAAAGAGAATTGAATAGCAAGTATGGTGAAACACCCAAACTCCACAATTCCATCAGGAAGTCTCTTGCTTGGGTGAGACTGATCCTGTAATGACAGGATAGGCAAAGAAGCCCCATCCAGTGTACCCTACCTAGACAAGATGAATTCTGGAATTGTTTAGGCAACGGATCAGAAGTCTTGAGAAAGAAGAAACTAGCCAAGAAATAATTATTGGCCTAATGACCCATGCTAGATATGGACAATTGCAGCTACATAAAGTAGCTTATAAAGTTTAAGACTCAGTTAGGCCTATAAAATTTAAAAAACAAAACAAAAACACTTTACATTAATCACTTAATTTGATCCATACAACAAGCCTCTGACATTGGTACTATGCATATATGCCTAGAATATAGAAACTATATAGAAACGTAAACTAAAGTTCAGAGTTAAAGTAGGTTGCTCCCAAATCAGAAAACTGATCAAGATCAGAGGGAGGATTCAAAGTAACTATATCTAAATTTAGAGCCCTATGCTCTACACCACAGCTGGTGGCCTTGGAGGTTTCTGCTCACAAGGAAGGCCTAAGACCCAGGACTAGAATTGAAAGAAAAAGTGACAAGGTTATAACTAACAGGATTGACAATTAATTTAATTAATTAAGTTAATTCATTAATTTGAAACTTCAAAGCTGTGTAAAATACTTCTCTAGAATCATTGAAACAATTCATTTCTACTTTTAGAAATCAGAATAGAACAGTAGTTGGAATTTAGATATTAGGAGCTTGCTGGATGAGATTTTTAGCATTTTAAAAAAAACTATAGCACTTGGAATTCAAACCTACAAAAAATCTAATCCTGCAATTTGTGTTCAAGAATGGATGCTAAAGCCACTTCTTTTTTGACCAGACCATTGTTAAATGCTAGGGTAGTACAATAAACAGATTATTTTTCCTAAGTCCATGGGACCAAGGTCTCAGGAAACAGCTCGTTTTGGTTGCCAAACATGTGCCTACAGCTGTGGTAATTGTGAATTGAAAACAAGATATACAAACAGCTGTTTGCCTGAGCCAGTGCCTGCATAGCAATCAGCAACAAACATTTCCAATTCCCCAGAATGGTCTGGGAACATAATTGCATATCATTGTATTAAAATTGAGTAACTTGAGTGGGAAAAGCAATGGACTTTGAAACAGTGGGTTTAAAGAGCATCACTTTTGACCCTGTAAATACTATAAAAGGTAATTTTCAAATGAATTTCAAATAAATTCTGTTAACACTTAAGACTCTGGGTGCTGGAATTGTCCTTATGGTGAGGAGAGTGACCACAAATTTCATTTTGGATGATGGTTGTGTTGTTTGTCTTGTTTTGCTCTTTAAGTATTTCAGTCTTAAATGTGAAACTTTTTTGCTTATGTGAGCTTTTTTGTTTGATTTGGTCAGTGGGGGTAGGCAGTGGTATCTTTTGCTCATCAACTGTTATGAGAAGTCCTTAATTACCTCACAAGTTAATGTGCTATTAATGGGCAAGCTAGTGGTTTGGAATAAGGTAATCTTTATGATGGGCAGCTAGATGGTACAGTGGATAGAGCCCTGGGCCTGGGATCAGAAAGACCTGAGTTCAGATATTCTCAGACTCTTATTAGCTATGTGGTCCTGGGCAAGTCACTTATCCCTGTTTGCCTCAGTTTTCTCCTCTATGAAATGAGCTGAAGAAGAAAATGGCAAACCACTCCAGTACCTCTGCCAAGAAACCCTAAATGGGGGTCACACAGAGTCAGACACAATTGAACAATAACAACAAAAACCTTGATGACATAGCTTTACCTTGAAGGTAAATATCAAATAATCCTTTTAAAAGCAAAACCACATTCTTGTTTTAGAAAGAATAAGTTTTTGGTGATGTCTTTTGTTTGTTACATTACCATAGTTTTCCTACGGGATTATTCTCCCTTCCACTCCCAGAGAGCCATCCCATACAACAAACAGTATTTTTAAGACAAAAAAAAGAGGAAAAAATCAGCATAATCAATGCCCTAAAAGTCTGAAAATGTGCAATGGGCAACACCTGTGTACCTCTTACCTCTGCAAGATTGTAATACTTAAAGAGCAAAACAAGACAAACAACACAACCATCATCCAAAATGAAATTTTGGGACAATCTCTTTACCATAAGAACAATTTCAGCACCCAGAGTCTTAAGTATTAACAGAATAAGACAATTCATTACCTCTGAGATTGGTTGGGAGTGTCCTCAAATCTTTGGAGCAATGTTTGTTCTTTATAATTTTGCAATATTCACTTTTGATTTCTCTGTGTTCTGCATCAGTTCATATGGATCTCCATGCTCTGTATTCATCACATCCATCATTTCTGACAGCACAATAATATTCTACTGCATTAACATATCACAATTTATTTGGGCCCATTCCCAATATGAGGAAACACTTCTCAAAAGAATTGTAAAATATTAACAACTATATAAAAGAACGTTTATAACTTTTAATAGGATAATCTTTAATACTGTCACATGCATTTAAAACATATTATGGAATATGGCAGAAGATCATTTAAGCTTAATTTCTGCCAGACTCCTCTACATTTTCCCCAGCAGTTTTAATCAAAAAGGAACTTATCCAAGGAATGTATATTTTGGGGTTTATTAAATACTGGATTATTGAGTGCCATTGTTTCTGATTCTCCCTCATCTAATCTTTCATTGACCTACCTTTCTATTTTTTAACCGATAACCAGTGCCAATTCATATTCTTAAGAGGTCTAGACAATATCTACTGACTTTAAACCACCTAGTTAGGGCAGAATGGTGCTCTGTCAGTACCAGAGGCTTTTACCTAATAGAGATTCCAGTGGTTTCAAACACCCAATCAATGAGACACAGAATGAGAATTTTAGCAGTTCTGCTACTTCATAAGGATACCTTTACAAAATATCAGGGACTTCTAAGGATCCATAAAATCAGAACAATTTCTCTAAATGCAGTAATCACTTTGGTCAAGTTTTAAACCCAGGAAATACCCACTTCTTGAAGTTGGACATTTATTGAACACATTTTATCTGGATTGCTAAAAAAGATTTAAGACCTAGTTTTTACCCTCCAGTTGAGGGGCTTACTGTCTGGTTGAGAAGATAAAACATATATTTATGTTTTATTCCATGTGAATCATAGAAAAGCATGATCTCTAAAGAATCAAGACTGTAAGTGACCTAAAGGATGACAAAGGGATGCACAGTGGACATAAGTAGACTCTAGCATGGTACCAACCATGACTAGAGCACATGATTGGTGATAACAATGTTAGCATGGATCCCTGTGACCAGTGTAGGATGCTGGCCAGTAACGTAACAAGAGCAATAGCAAGAAAATGTGGGATGATAGGTGGACAACTCAAGTGTTGACTACTAGCATTCATGAAATACTAAAAGACCTAGAAGAATATGTTCAGCACTTTGTTGTGTTAGTCCCAATTAGGAATTCAAAAAACATTGACATGACCTTCAAATTCAGGGGTTCTTAACCAGGGGGTGACAAATTTGCGTTTTTTTCTTATACTTTTATAACTATTTTACTATAATTCTTCTCCTTTGTAGTCACAGACTCCTTATTTTGAAATTTTAAATACATCATTTTAAGAACGGATGTTGATGGGACGTCTAGGTGGCGCAGTGAGTAAGAGCGCCGGCCTTGGAGTTGAGATGACCCGAGATCGTATCCGGCCTCAGAAAATGAACACCCACACATAAATAATGACTAGCCGTGTAACCTTGAGCAAGTTACTTAACCCCAATTGCTTAAAAAAAAAAGGGATGTTGAAATTTCACTGACTATACTGCCAAAGGGTCTGCATTAACCCCCGCCCGGCAAAAAAAAAAAAAAAAGATTAAAGAAAAAGTCCCTAACTGTAGTACTTATTAGTCATAGGCAAACTGGTGTGAATATTCAGAGCAAAATATTCCCAAGCAAAAAAGGATGTTGCTGATCAGAAGGGCTTTAAAAAACCATGTATTTTACTGCCTTACTTAACATTTAGTGTCATAGTCTTGTTCTGGACCTACGAAGCAAAGCAATACATTTAGCCACAATGTAGGAAAACCGGTATTGTCCAGAGCTGCAGATTGATTGGACTAGTTAGGGCCAGCATTCGTTTATTTTAAAATTTTTATTTATTTATTTATTTTTGCTTTTTGGAGGGCAATTGGGGTTAAGTAACTAGCCCAAGGTCACACAGCTAGGTTTTTGTTTGTGTTGCATTAAGTGTCTGAGGCCAGATCCGAACTCAGGTCCTTCTGACTCCAGGACCGACAGTCTATTCACTGTGCCACCTAGCCGCCCCAGCATTTGTTTATAATCGGGAGCACAGAACAACTTAAATGGTTTTCAGATGTACTAATTTAGAGGACACAGGCCCCAGGGACTTTTTAACACAGCAATCATGAGTGGTCCAGATAAGGCTAAATACAGGACTTGGTAGAATTTCATTAGGATCATTGACTGAACTCGTGAATTTGTCAGTCATTCTAGCTGTTTCTCTCTACATGTCAACCTTCTTCACGAAAGCCTAGTCAGACCAAATTGTATCAGTTAAGTAGATAGTCTATAGGAGATTTACAAAATCTTGGACTAAAGTAACACAAAGTGAGAAGGCATAGATGTTTGTTATCTGTACTGTTGAAAGAGTACTCACATAGAAGGGATCGAGATTTCCTAGATATATTAAAACAAAAATACAAGGTAATACAGGGTGTCCCCAAAGTCTTGCTTATTTATTTATTTTTCCTTAGTCATGTCTGACTCTTTGTGACCCCATTTGGAGCATGGCAGAGATACTGGAGTAGTTTGACATTTCCTTCTCCAGCTCCACCTAGGGTACTATCAATATTTCAGAGTTCTGTCTAAGAAAGACAAACAAAATTAGACTGTATGTACATGTTTATTTCTCTTCAAGTGGGAGGACATACATATGAATGCATGGGAACTCAATTAAAATGAACTCACAGAAAGATTAGTTGAAAGAGATTATATATCCATAGAGTAAGGAAGGGTTCTCTCCACCCCCTAGACTCAGAATGCCTGTCAGCCAAAATGATAGTTTCCATAGAACAAGAAAGTCCCCCAGGATGTTTGGTTTCTTTTAGCCATAAACAAGGGAATGGCATAAAACAAGAAGATAACAAGAGAAAATGCCATCCATCAAGACAGTGTCCTGTTCAAGGTGGCTGGTCTTTATCAGTCATAAACAGGAGAATGCTCCTGGTCAGCTTCATCCAGTCTTGGAGTAGCTGAATGAAGGATTAATGGAATATAAGACCTTCCGCATACATTTATAGGCCTATGTGACCACATGTACCCCCTTTTTCTCCTTAGAACAGGGACTGTGTTCCCAGGTCTAAAGGTATTTTTCCTTATCAATCATGGGTGTCTTGTTTCTTTGAACTCTGGCCCAGTTCATAGCTATGGCACATCCTGTGCTGAATCACATAGAACCAATTAAGTAATTTCATACCCTTTGGCATTTAATCAGGTCCTGAGTCACATAGGCTTTCACTCCTTTCTGTGCTGAGTCAATCAGGTGCTAAGACTTTGTTTAAAAACTATATATATTCTGGATATTATCTTGGGGGACTCACTCATGGTGGGGGTGAGGCCTGGCTCACAGGAAAGATGTTTTGCAGATGTTGGTGTTCCCTGGTCTGGTGATATGGGAATATTCCTGTTATTCTGAGCTTTGTTTTTCTGTATTTATATAATGATGTTTTGTCTTGTCCTAGTGTATAGAATGGTTTAGTTTTGAGTGAAGAGTGCTTATTATACTATGTGATTCAATCCTTAACATATATGTGTAGGGGGCAGCTAGGTGGCACAGTGAGTAGAGCACCAGCCCTGAAGTCAGGAGGACCTGAGTTCAAATCTGACCTCAGACACTGAACAGTGAACTTGAGCAAGTCACTTAACCCCAATTGCCCTCCAAAAAGAAAAAGAAAAAAATATATATATATATATATTCACATAGCAGCTGCTCAAATGCATTGGCAATACACTGACACAGCAGGAGAGCTTTGATATCTCAAGGGGCTATGGGAATGTGAGCCAAAATGTCCTTTTCTGTTTGGCCAGTCCAGGTTTTTGTCCTCCTTAGGGGATGAAGGGCTCAAGCCAGTCACAGAGTACATCCATCAAACTTTGGAGATCAGTGCTGTAGCAGAGATAGAGAGCAGGAATTGAAAATGAAGTGGGCAAGGTGGTTGTCTAGAGTGGAGGATTCAATACCTCAAGGATTTCATTGTTATCAGTACTACCTCTTCCAACCTTTCCTCTTCTAAGTAAATGGTCTCTGTAAGTTGTGGTAGAAAAACTCATCACTCTGACCAACTTGATGAAGGGTTAAAAGGATTAAAAAAGTAGAGGAAGAAGGTCAATATAAATCCATAACTAGGACAGGGTTCCTAAGGCTGTGTCTCAGGTCACAGGGCACTGAAATTTAGAGGGCAGTGATAGCAGTTGTACTCCTTCTTCATATATAAACAACTGAGTTTAGTATACCTCTTTAGTAAGACTACTTAAAATAGGAAAGGCTACCAAGATGTTATTATTCCTCTCTCTACTATAATACAATAAGCGATGGCCTCTCTAACTCAGTCACCCCACCAGTGCTCTGTCTCTCCCCACCTATAGGATCGTATCCCCAATTTTTCCCTATATAGGGTCTTGTCTCTCAGAATCCCTATAATTAAACTGATCATAAAAATTTGATTTGAGAGCACCTTTTGTTTGTCCAGGGCACCAGAGTTGCTAGTGGTGCATATCATTAAAATATTTAGCTACAGTGGCCATGCTAGGGAAGGAGAAAGGAGAAGCCAGAGCAGGCTAATCAAGAACTGGCTACATTCATTTTGGGGTTCCTGCTAGATTTAGGTTCAAAACTAATCCATGAGTAACTCATTCTGTCTGTGGCCACAGCAAGCAGAGTCAGCCCACTTTTTTTTAGTTAGCTGCCTTTTTTCAAATATGTGGAGAGCTATAACAACAGATGGGCCATTTGTATCAGTGTAAAGGATGTTGTGACTCTTTGTGCTGTTATGTCTTATTAGCATCTTTGCTACTATGATAGAATCGGATTGCTGGTTTTGGGATTTGGTTTTCTGGTGTCTGAATAAATGTTTTGCTTCTGTCTTATATGTGAAGAGTCTGTTATATTTTGTGAGCAAGCACATGCCAGCATATTTATAGTGACCATTGGCACTGTGAACATTGTGTTGGTACTGCGATTAGTACAGATGAAGTGTTACTTTCCTGGAAGTAGCACTCTTCCCTTCTTTACTAGCTGGTGATTTTTTTCCCTGGGAATTAAGCTTATATGATTTCTTCAAGAATGGGGCATGAATAGTGATGGGTATTACTTTGGGCTTTGAGGGAATGGAATCAGAAAGGATGGGTGGGTAGAGAGACAGGATTGTGGTGCTGTTGATGAGGAAAACTTGTCACTGTTTATCTGTTGTTTCTCCCAGGAGGGAAACCTATAGGTGCAAAAGCAAGGCCTAGGTCTCTGGTATTCTCAGTGGTGGTATATTGGTATGTAAGGCTGATAAACTTTGAATAGACACAATAAGAGAAAACTCAGCAAAAAGCATATTGGTCCAGGTGTTTATCCCTTGACATAACTCCCTGTAGCCCTCTCTTTAATTGAATGAGTGGTTCTGGCCTACTTCCTTCCAACAAACAATGATTATAGTTCCAATCAATTTTCCATAAAAAAAGACAGATGTGAGGGAGAAAAGGGAGAGAGAAAACTTCACCAAGTAAGACAGGGGGTTGAATAAAAATGTCACTTCCATTCTCTTGTTTCCCATTCTCCTAACTGTAATGAGCACAATTCCCTCAGAGGCAAGGAACCCAAGCCTAGTTGTGATAGAAATGGATGGAGCAATACAAGTGCGTTTCCCTATGAAGTGTGATGATTCAGTTTCAGTAGACAAGAGGTATCCAGGGACCTCTCCCATTTTGCTATCTCTCCTCACCTCCACACTTCACTAAATTCACTTGATTGAAAATTAAAATTTGCATATTGGGTATGAGGAGGGCCTTCCTCCTCCTCCTCTGGAGAGAATTTCATCATTCTTTTAGTGACTGAGGCAGCTTCTGATAACATTCCTGTTTGCTGTACCTTTCAGCTCTTTGTGAGGAGGAATGAATAGGGAAGCCCTTCAACCACTCTCCCTGGAATCCTCCAAATGGTAGAGAAAATGCTTTCATTTTGAGCAAATCCTGGTGATGTTTCTACCCTGACACAGCAACCATTCAGCATCTCTCTCTCTCTCTCTGTCTCTCTCTCTCTCTCTCTGTCTCTCTCTGTCTCTCTCTGTCTCTCTCTCTCCCCCATCCCTCCCTTTCTCCTTCTCTCCCTACTTCCCTCCCTTCCTCCTTCTCTCTCCTTTTTGTATATTTTTCTCTCTGTCTCTCTATCTAGGCCACCACATATATATATATATATATACATACATAGATATATATATATATATGTACATAGATAGATATAGATAGAGAGATATAGATGTATAGATAGATTTAGATATAAATGCATAGATATAAATATAGATATAGGTATATCACTATATGCACCCCTATATTTAAGGATGTTTTGTTATAAGGCATCATAGGACAGTTGATTTGTCATTTTCCATTCAGGAATGGTAGTACTGATTTGCGTAGTGTCTCTGGAGCTCTAGATAGAAAATGTTTGGGGGGTAGGAGGGGGAGAAGGGTACCTGTATGGTGCCATATTATTAAGATGACCAGGAAGCAGCATGGTGGGTAGGTTTGGGGTTAAATATGGTGATCTCACCAATCTGCAAGGAATTTGGGATGTTTATGTGATGTAAAGACAAAGATTTAAATGGAAGAGGGATGTCCTGGCAATGTACCACTTATCACTTGAACAAATGTGTAGGAAAATAACGCTGAAGAGTCCTTAGGAGAAAAGTGTGGATGAAACTAGTGGAATGAGCATACAACCAGAGCCCCCTACTGGTGCTGCTCATTTGGAGTGCTTTATCTGGCATTGTGCTGGTGACCCACGTGGGTACTTTATAAGGAACCTAGACCAGCACAGCTCTCACTGACTGGGGACTGGAAGAAGGAAAAGATATTTGCAAATGTGCTAAATCACTTAAACCTGTCTTTAAAATTAGTAGGTGCATGTGTAGCTCTGACTTAAGTTTGCAATAACCAGAGTGGATTGGGCACTGAGGCATCCTAAGCTGCCATCTGTAGAGACTGTTACAGAAGGAGGGTGCATCATGTCTACTGAAGCATATTGGAACCATAAACATTTTGCAAAGGGCTTCTGTTTAAAGGTTTGCATAGTGAATGTCAACTGGACATGCTCCAAAGCACAACAAGAGAAATACAGATGCGATGTCAGCAGCCCAGGAGACAGAGAATCGTGAACTGCTGGAGATCATGGGGAAAGAAAAAAAAAAGAACAGGGTGCTTTAAACATGGAACATTAGAACTCTCCCTGAAAGAATGTAGTTGAGGGGAGCCCTAGGACTGCATATGGACTGCCATAGAGAAATGTGGAAGGGTGTGCTGCTGGCTTCCTTGGGGAGCATAGCAAATACAGAGGGGCGTTCCCTAATTCTGTAATGGATGAGGAGTCTGGGTACAGGACTGGAGTTAAAGAGGGCTGGCACAAGGTAATGTTGCATGAAGGAAGCCTTCTTCATTCCCCTGAAACCAAGGTCTTCTTGTAGGCCCACCTCAGAAGTCAGCAGATGAAGTTAGGAATTTCCTGGACTGGGATAATGGGTGAGATCTAACTACACGCTTATGTCTGTAATGCCAGGCCACAGAAGGTCTAGGGCTATGGAAGTAGGAGATCTGTTCACTTTACTTTTGTTAACATAACATTGAACCTGAAGTTAGGATAACCTGAGTTCAAATCCAGCCTTAGATATTTATTAGCTGTGTGATGCTGGGCAAGTTATATTATCTCTATCTACCTCAGTATCCTTTTCTGTAAAGTGGGAATAATAGTGATATCTATTTCCAGGATTATTGTGAGGACAAAATGAGATACTCTTTTAAAGTGTTTTGCAAATCTTAAAGCCTTAGATAAATATTATTATTATTAATTATGTCTCTTGAAAGAACTCAGGTCATATGTCATGTGCTACTTATTAGATACTTCAAACTAGATGTCCCTCAATTTGTCCAAAACAAAACTCTATTTCCTCTTATTCCTCTCACTTTCCTAATTTCCCTGTTTCTTTTGAGGGCACCACCATCTTTAGAGCCACTCAGGTTTGTCATCTGGAAACCTCTGTTCTTCATCCGCACTTTCCTCCCTCCCCCATCCCATTTCCAGTCACCTGCAAAGTCTTTTTGAGCTGATGTCTCTAACATATCTCCCATTCATCCCCTTCTGTCTAATCACCTAACTACCAGTCTAGTTCAGTTTCTTATTACCTCTTGTTTAAATTATTGCAATAGCTTCCAAAATGGTCTCCTACTCAGGAAACTCTAATTGTTCCCTATTGTTGTTTGTGTAATATTGATTACTCTGTCTTATACCGCCCCCCGCCCCCGCCTGTAGTCTACTTATGTTACCTTTCACCCCTGCCACATTGTCTCAAACATCCACTGATGTTCTCCCAATTTTAGGGGTCTAAACACCCCAGTTCCATTTAATCAATAAAAAGAACAATTCAAAAGTTTAGCAAGACCAAAGATACACATATTTTCCCCAGTATCTGAAGGCATAATCTTTCCTACATCCTCTCAACCTTTTGAGAGAGAGGGATTAGAGTCACAGCTTAATTCTATTCCTAAATACCATTAGTCCCACCAAGTTCCTGGTCCAAAGCTTCCCTAGGATACTGCTTGCCTCTCAGCATTCTAGCTTAGTGGTTTCCATGTTGGACTGGTTCCAACTTCTGCTCTAAAATCCTGGGCTCCAAGATCACCATGACTCCAGCTCCTGAGTCCAGAGACTCTTCTTCCCGTTCCTAGAACAGGAAAAAAGATCGAACCAAACACATGACAACCCTAAGCTTTTTCTCAGGGACATAGGGCCTAAGAAGAGGGGAAGGTGACATTTCTCCTCAGTCTGTTTACACTGCAGTACCCATAGGGGTAAAAGAGACCATCATGACTAGATGCCATGGGAAAGAAGGAATGAGACTGTTCTAGTCTGGTAGTTTCAAAACCAAAGGTAGTTCTTTCTATAGAATCAATGGAAAGAGGTTGCTTACACACACACACACACACACACACACACACACACACACACACACACACACACACACACAACCTACCACCAGATGGAAGCAGATCTTTGGGATCTCCCACCAGGGTGCCACCATCTTGGGTGGACTGGCCATGTGCCAAAGGCCCCTCACACTCTGATAAAATGCAAACTATTTGGCATTTAGATCCCGGTTTATTGCACATCATTTTCTTTCATGAATTTGCTTCTGCCAAATGGGTCTGCTTGCCATTCCTATTGTACAACATTCTACCTCCCATCTCAGAATATTTGTACCATCTCAATCTAGGATGGGGTACATTTTTTAATATACATTTATTGTTACTTTCCCTACAGTGTATTATCTCAAAGCACACTTACTTGTATACTTATCTCCATTTCCTTAGATTATAAGCTCTTGGAGGGCAAGAACTGTTTTGTTTTTGTCTTTGTATTTCTTAAGTGTTTGGACTTACCAGACCCTTAATTGATGCTTGTAAGAATGAATGACTAGAAAAAAAACCCATAAGTTCTTTAGTGGAGAAAAATTTGGAAAACCTAATAATCCTGTTAAAAGTTTGTTCACCTTACCAAAAAAAAAAAACTTTGGAAAAACTCTTAAGACCTAGCATTCATTTAATAAAAAAAAAGTCAGTCTTAAATTCAATAAGGGAGCTTGTAATTTCTACTCAACTAACATTTATTATGTACCTACTATGTGTAAAGAACTATGCTGCTTACAAAGATAGACAATATAGCTCTCAAAGATTTTAAAATTCAAGGGAATGGGGGAATAAGATAATATAAAAATAAGTTTGATCCATAGTAATACAAAGTAAGGGAGTAGCTAGATAGTTCAGTGGATAGAGTGCTGAGCCTGGAGTCTGAAAGACCAGAGTTCAAATCCATTCTCAGACACTTAGTAGTTGTGTCACATCTGGCAAGTCATGTCATCCTGTTTGCCTCAGTTTCCTCATCTGTAAAATGTCCTGGAGAAGGAAATGGTAAAGTAGTATAGTACCTTTGCCAAGAAAACTCCAAATAGAGTCATGAAGAGTCAGACAGAACTGAAATGACTGAACAACAAGTACAAACTAAGGAAGGTAACAAGAAGCATGTCTATTTGTCCATCTGTCTACCTATCTATTTGTCCTCCACCCCAGTTCAGATTGAGTAGGACTAAAGATTTCTGATTAATATATAATGTTCTCTAGGTCTCCACACCCCTTCATCTTCTATAGATCCAAACCTTCCTCTCACACTTGCCTTGTGTCACCAGTCTAAAATGCAACAATGTGATTCTGGACTTTCTAGGCTCAATTGAACTAACTCATCAAATCAGATTCCCCAAAAGCAAGGTGGGTCCCTGGTGCTCCATCTATTTTACTTTGTGAAACAGGCCCACTCATCACTTCCAAGGTTCAGAATAAAAGAACCTCTCTGAGCAAAAGGAGGTATTGTGTGGTCCTAGATTTTTAAGTGGAAGAGCCCTCCAAGGCCATCCAGGGCAACTTCTTCATTTTCGGGCTAGTCACTGGAGACCAGGAAGTTCTAAGTGCCTTGCTCAAGGTCATCCAGGTAGTAAGTGTCCAAGCTGGAATTTGAAACTTTGATCCTCATTTAGCTATTAGACAAAGAGAGAGATACAGAAATAAGGGAGAGGATTGGAGAGTAGGCAGGATTGGAGATAGGCAAGGAGACAAGGGAAAAGTAAAACTTTACACGTGTGTAGCAAATCTATATAAACAGAAAGGGAGAAGCTGAGAGAATAAGTGGGACAGTATTAGTTAAAATTCCAAAATTAATAGGGACAAGAACCAATGATGATAATTTTAAGGGTTTTTAAGGGCTATAGTTAGGCCTTGGAAGCCAGCAGCATTCTCTCCCTTTAAGAACAGGAGGCAGGAGGAGCAATCCTCAGAGACTAAAGTCCTTGGCTTTATGAAAGCGGATATCTCTTTTTACCAGTCATGGTATACATCTGATTGTGTCTGCTCAGCATTTTTGCATAAGTCCTAGTGATATCTGTCTTAAAAGATAAAGGGGTCATTAAAATAAATACAGAACCTGATACATCGGGAATAGCATTATTTCTGGTCATGCCCAAAAAGTTAGAACTTGAATAAATTGTTAAAGATTCCTGTAGTTCATCTGTGTTGAGGAAAATTAAATCTAAATATGATTTGCTGTTATAATATTATCCAGACTTAACAAGTTATACAGGACACAGCAATCCTGTATGCTTAATTTAGGGGAAAAAATCATTCACTATTTTATGGACTTGTGATCTGACTGGGATGGACACTTTTTCTAACTGGAATTACAGAAATTTTGTTGTTGATAGGTTTTCAGTCATGTCTGACTCTTCATGACCCCATTTAGTGTTTTCTAGGCAAAGATACTAGAGTTGTGTGCAACTTCTTTCTCTGGCTTATTTGACAGATGAGGAAACTGAGGCAAACAGGGTTAAGTGACTTGTCTAGGATCACACAGCTAATAAATGTCAAAGGCCAGATTTGAATTCAGATCCTCTTGACTCCAGGCTCTGTGCTCTATTTACTGCACCACCTAGGTGCCCTAATCTGCCCTGCCCTGGTTTTTCATCCTGTGTAATTCTTGTCTGTGTAGTATTATAAATACCCAATGGGAGACAGATTCAATAGTCTTGGATGCCTTCCCCTATTTTTTTCTTCCCCTATTTTTAAAAAATATTTTCATAAGATCATAGATTTAGAGCTTGAAGTCATCAAATTCAAACTTCTCATTTTATAGATTAAAAACTGATCCATAGAGAGATGAAGTCACCTTTCCAGAATCCCATGAAGATAGATAATCAGTGCCGTACTAAGGCTGTTCATTTGTTGTCATTTACTCTCACTACATGACCAACCCAACCCCACCCACTTTTTTTTAAACAAACGCTTTATTAACTTCTGTTTTACTTCATTCATTTCTGCCAGATTTTGAGTTACAATCATTTCCCCCCCGTTATTCGCCTACCCAACCTCCCAGAATAGCAGTCCCACAAGATATCACTTCCTCCAATCTGCTCTCTCCCATACCTTCTCCCATACCCACTTCGACTTTTCCATTAGAGGAAGGTGAAACTTTGTGTCCCAATGCCTTCACTTCTTATCTCCCAATTACAAGCAAAAGGGTATTAATAATAGTATTTTTATATATTTGAAACATTTAATGTTAAGACCTCGAATTTCAGATACATTTCCTTCCTCCCTTGTTACCCATTCCCTCTGGGGAGATAAGTAATTCAGTATATGTTGTACATGTGTAGCTATGCAAAACATTATCATAATAGATATATTGTACAAGGCTGCTTATAACTCCCTCCCACTCATCCCACCCCCACCTGGTCCATTCCCTACATGATCCTGTCCCTCTTCTACAGTGGGTACTTCCAACCTCCCCTCCCCCCAAGAATGCCCTCCCATCCATCATCCCTCCTCTCATCCCCCTTCCCCCTATTCTGCTGCAGGTTGAGATATCCCATTTAGTATGTATGTCATTCTCTCCCTGAAACAAATTCAATGAGAATGTGGTTTTGCCTTTTTTGCCTACCTATTCTTCCCCTCCCTTGCAACCACTTCCCCTTGCTTCTTCTACATGAGATAGTTTACCCCACCTTGTCTCTCCCCATATCCTCTTGCCACTTTCCTCTCTCACCTCATAATTTCATCCCTTGAGTATTCTCCCTTCCCAACAAATTCAGCCTATGCCCTCTATCCATATATAACTGTAACCATATACACACACATTCATATATGTATTCATATGACCACACACCCTTCTTCCATTATTTTCATAGTGATAAAGATATCATCAGTCACAGTAATTGCTTTTCCATATAGGAATGTAAATGGTTCAACTTTGATAAATTCCTTTTGATTTCTTTTCCCTGATTACCTTGTCAGGCATCTCTTGCTTCTTGTGTCTGGATGTCAAATTTTCTTTTTAATTCTGGTTTTTTCCTCAAGAATACTTGAAAGTCCTCTATTGCATTGAATGACCATATTTTCCCCTGAAACAAAATACTCAGTTTTGCTGGGTAGGTGAGCCTTGGGTTCATTCCCAGCTCTTTTGCCCTCTGGAATATCATATTCCATGCCCTTGGATCCCTCAGTGTAGAAGCTGCCAGGTCCTGTGCTATTCTGATTGGGTTTCCACAATATAGAAATTGTTTCTTCCTGGATGCTTGTAGTATTTTCTCCTTGATCTGGGGATTCTGGAACCTGGCTATAATATTCCTGGGAGTTTTCTTTTTGGGGTCTTTTTCAGGAGGTGATCTATGGATTCTTTCAACCTCTATTTTGCCCTCTGGATCTAAAACATCAGGGCAATTTTCCTTGAGAATTTCTTGAAGGGTGATTTCTAGGTTCTTTTCTTTGATCATGGCTTTCGGGTAGTCCAATAATTTTTAAATTGTCTCTCCTGGATCTATTTTCCAGGTCAGTGGTTTTTCCCATGACATATTTCACATCATCTTCTAGTCTTTCATTTGTTTGGATCTGCTTAACAGCATCTTGATTTCTCATAGAGTCATTAGCTTCCATTTGGTCGAGTCTAACTCTGAAGGCATAAATCTCCTCAGTGACCTTCTGATATTCTTTTTCCATCTGGCAAATTCGACTTTTTAAGGCATTATTCTCCTCATTGCCCTTCTGGGCCTCCTTTGCCATTTGAGTTAGTCTATTTTTTAAGGTGTTGTTTTCCTCAGTCAGGCTGTTGACCCTCATTTCATACTTTTCCTGCATCCTTCTCATTTCTCTTTTCAATTTTTCCTCCACTTCCCGTATTTGATTTTTAAAGTCCTTCTTAAGGTCCTCTGTGGCCTGAAACCCGCTCATGTTTTCCCCTGGGGATTTTGGAGCAGGACTTCTGACCTCACAGTCCTTTTCCCGCTCTATGCCCCCAAAATGGGAGTCTATGGTTGCATTTTTCTGTTTCCTTTGCCTTGGCATGTTGCTACTTAATTACTTGATTTTTGGGCTTGTTGCCACAATATGGCTTTAAGGCCAGATAGAGGAATTTTTCGTCCTGAACATGTGGGGCGCAACTTCCGTTTCTGGCAAGCTGTAAAACCACCCACGACTTCCACCCTAGATCACAATCCAGATCCAGGGAGGTTAAAGCAAGAGCGATTACCCCCCAAGACTGATCACTGGATCTCCCTACAGTTCACAGGCCAGGAGCTGGAGCTGCTTCTGAAAACTACAAAATGGCGGGTCTCCTCAGCGGCTTCTCGCCCCCAGGCGGAGGAAGCCGACACGTTCCCCAAATACTGGTCCCAAAGTCCATAGGACACTAACCTCTTACTTTGTCCTAGGCATGTCTATGTTCATAATTCTGGAGTCGCCACAGCTGCTGGTTTTCTGGGGTCGCTCCAGCCAGCTGCTGGCCCTGCCGCCCTGGGGCTAAAACCTCGGCTCACAGGGACCTGGGCTCCGCTCTGCTCGACTCCCCGGGCTCTGCGAGCTGCATGCTGCCGGCTCCCAGAGTGCTGTGCTGGTCCTTCCTGCAGGGCTGCTGGGCTGTACTCAGCAGGATGTTAGCTTCTCTGTGTCGTTCTGTGTGTGCTGGGGCTCCAGAAGTTGTTCAGAGTTCCCCTTTTACATAGTTTGGAGGGAATCTGGGGGCAGAGTGGCTTGGATGAGCTGTTTCCACTCTGCCATCTTGGCTCCCCCCATCCCCACCCACTTTCAGTACTCCTTGCTTTAAAAAAAATACTGCTTTCTCCTGGAAGCAATTAGAAAATGACACAGCGTTGTTGATAATATTGTGCATTTTTTCATTGCCTTTTGGGTAAACCTACAATTTTAATTCTTCTGAGCCTGACTCATTTTCCATCTGTAGCTCCTGTCAAAAATACACATACTGATGGACTAATTCATTGAACTGCATATACAAGCGCATATAATAATCCAGGCAACACATATCCTTTATCCAAATGGCATATTTCTCTGTTGAAAAGGTAGCAGGCTGATCTCTTTTAAGCAGCTTTGCCTTCCATCAGGGAGGCCCTATAGCATCGTTGAGCTCAAGGCAGTCAGTATAATGCCATCTATAGAAAAGAAGCATTTATACAATCACTCCATCTTGAGGGAATCCTATTCCATTTGAAATTTGCACAAGATATCCTTAATACATGGAGTGTTGTTTTGGGAAACATGGAGTAGTGGATAGGGCCTCAGACTTGGAATCAGGGGGACATGGTTCAACTTCTGCCTCAGACACTTACTAGCTGTGTGACCCTAGGCAAATCATTTAACCCTTGCTTATTTCATTTTCCTCAATTACAAAATATGAATAATAACAGCACTCACCTCATAGGGTTGTTAAGAAAATCAAGTAAGATAATATTTGTAAAGCACTTTAAACAGTGTCTGGCATATAGTAGGTGCTTAATAAATGCTTCTTCTTTCTTCTCCACCAGGGTTCTAGGAGTCTAGTGAAGGACTGGGTGTTTTTTTCTCTAATGCTGTGAGCTTATGCCCCCATTCTCTCTTTTTTTTTCTTTTTGGAGGGCAATTGGGGTTAAGTAACTTGCCCAAGGTCACATGGCTAGGATTTTGTGTGCATTAAGGGTCTGAGGCTGGATCCGAACTCAGGTCATTCTGACTCCAGGGCTGGTGCTCTATTCACTGCTCCACCTAGCCGCCCCTATGCCCCCATTCTTATGTGTCCTGACTATCATCCCCCAGTAATTAATGTTCCAGTTACATTTAACAAATTAAAACCAGTTTTTACAAAGGAGTATTTACTTTAAAGGTATGGCAAGAAAGAAGTATAAAACTTCCCCCCAAGAGTTGTGGGACAAACTCTCCCCTATACCACCTTGGTCCCTGAGGAGAGTGGCCTAACACAGTTTCTCTGTAGCATTGGTCCCACGAAGCTATGTCTTCATTGCAGCAACCACTGGGCTGTGTGTCCATTGGGTTATTGGATAGGGCTTTTAATACTAGACTGTTTGCTTGTAAAACCTAGTCTGGATTCCACTCTCTGTCCTGGTGAATTGCTCTCCTGACCTTTTTGAATCCACAGTTCAGAGACCTTTCCAACCTCCTTTATCTAAAAACATGAAAGAATATACATAATGGAGACAGAAGCAAAGGCAGGACCATGAGCTCTTGGGCCATATTGTAGTAGCCCTGTTGGGGAGATAAAGAAAAGCTGGCTGAAGTGTCTTTTAAATGCACTGGAAAGGGTTACAAAACATATTTTGGCAAATGTGATTCCAGAGTGCTTCTCCATTATGAGCATTCTGTATTTAAAAAAAAAGAAACTTTATTGATACCTTTTGTTTTTATATCAGTCATCTCATTTCTGGATCTAAAATGTTGTCTCTCCCCTTCACTGTACTGTACCCTTTTATCCCCTTTCTTCCCTCCCCACCTGCTCCACTCATTCTAACCTTTCACTATACCAATGAAAAACTGTCAAACAAAGCTCACTAGGTACAGTGCTTTATCTCAAAGTGTATGGAAGATTCCCCATAAGGCAGCTAGGTGGCACAGTAGATAGAGTGCCAAGCCTGGAGTCAGGAAGACTCATCTTCTTGAGTTCAACTCTGACTTTAGACATGTACTAGCTGTGTGACCCTGGGCAAGTCACTTAACCCTGCTTGCCTCAGTTTCTTCATTTGTAAAATGAAAGAAATGGCAAGCCATTCTAATATCTTTGTCAAGAAAACCCCAAATTAGGGTCATGAACAATCAGACAAGAGTGAAAAAAGGTCTGAACAGCAACAGCTTTCTATGTTTCTACCAACAACTGCACGTCTCAGCCATGTTCTTGCCATCTACATTGTCACTTTACTTTCTGGACCATTGGACTATCAGAAACTATTCTGTGGGAGACTTGATAAGCTCTGCTTTAGAGCTTCCATCCTAGAGCTATAGTGGATAGGGTGCTAGGCTTTGGGTCAGAACACCTGGATTTAGATCCTGCCTCACACCTGGGCAAGTCACTTAACTGCTTTCTCCCTCAATTTCCTTGTCTGGAAAATGATGCTGATTAACTCAGTGGCCTCTGAGGACTATATCATTTCAAAGTATTTCCTATGAACTTGTCTATGATCATGTCTTGAATGATAAACAGGTAAGCAAAAGCTTGTATAATCCACTATATTTATTCAGCCCAAAGTCAACCAGCTTACCTTCTTATGCAGCTGTCTTTCTGGGCCATCTTTGTTTTCAAAAGCTGAAAATGACTACATCTAAGCAAACAGGAATGGACTACTTAACCTCTCTTGGCCTCAGTTTTTTCATCTGTGAAATGAAGGGGTTGGACTCAATGACCTCTAAGTTCCTTTGCTTTCTAGCCTGTCAACTTAGTAACAGATGTATGAGTCATCAAGGAATCAACTTCGTGCAGTTATGCTGTGGATCCACTGATTATAGCAAAGGTAAAAGTGCCATCAAATTGAAATACAGTATAAAGATAGAAACATATATACAATTACAATGGTTCTAATTTTACTTTTAAAAGTTTACTGAAAAATTGATACATGTGAAAATTATGACCGATTATTAGTATTTCTTAGAGAAGTTTGTTATGTTACAGTCACCAAAAGAAGGCAAAAAGAGCACAAAAACTGTCTTAGCTAGAAAGGATGGTCTTGTTAAAGATATTGCAATAAAGTGCAGCATTGGTTTGAGTAAAAGCTCATCTGAAAAAGAAACTTCAAGAACAAAATGTTGGAACAATTATAAGCAGTTTTTTTTTTTCCCCTGAACCAACCAGGGAAAATCATCAGAGAAAAGGAGCCTATAGAAAGCTTGTAATGAAATCCACATAAGTCTGATCATTCTAAGAACATTTATAGATGACTTTGGAAGGAGAAAAACAAATAGATTTGCAATGGAACAAATTTGGCAGAATTTCTAGAGTAACCATATATTTGATGAGTCAAGGACCTAGAGATCTTTGGAATTCTATGCTATATGAAGTAGAAGTGACATAAAAAAAAATCAACCCCCCCCAAAAAAAAAACCAAACAAACAATAACAATCAAACAAAAAAGTTGGGGAAAATATCTCAGCCTTACCTGGAAAAACAAGTTCAAAATCCAATTGTAAACTTTTTGATGACACGAGAATCATGACCATAGAGGTTTTTTAATAAAGAACAGGTCTTGTCAAAGTAATCTATTTTTGCTTCCTGAATAACCAGTCTGTCAGTTTAGAGAATTTCAGTAGACTCAATTTAGTTTGATTTTCACGAGGCTTTAGATTTAGTCCTGCTTGGCATATTCATCAGTAAACTAAGACAATGAACATATGGTCTGGCTCACACAGCTGTCAGGTGGGTGGACAATGGGCTGGAGGTTTATACCAGAAAATGTTTATTGATCAATGTGCTCTAATCTGGGGGCTGGGAGACAGAACCAATGTTCTAGAGGGATTTATATTTCCATCTGTGATATAGATGATGGAAAACAAAGCATAGTCTTCAAATATTGAGAGGCAAAAGGGCAGGTAGGGTGGGTAGCACCATGGAAGACAGGATCAGACTTTTCTCTGGTATACTTGAAAAGTGACTGACACATACAAGTTCAGAGGAGGACAAGCAAGAGAGAAAACCAAATAGCATAGATGGAATATGGAGGACGGGCTACAGAGGAGTATAGCTAAGGTCTTTGACAGGACTGAATGAATGAAATCTCTGACCAGTAATTAGCAGTAAATTATTTGATTTCCTAAAGAAATTAATTTGTAATTGAGATCCATATAAGAAATAAATGAGTATGTAGGAAGCATGAACAGTCTGAGAACCGAGGTACAGTTTCAGGGAGGAAGCAAGGCCTTAGCTGGACCTAGAAGAAGGGAGGGACTTTAACAGATTTTAAACAGAAGAGGGGGAAAAGTTTAATACAGGGAAAAGGAATGGTGCAATCAAAGTCCCTGAGATGGGGAAGGGCAGGATGAGAACAAAGTAAGAATAGCCCAATTTTGACTGAAATGAATAAAGGAAAGTAGTATGAATTAAGGCTGTAGAAGTAGGTTGGCTTGTAAAGGCCTTTGAACACCAAGTTCAGGTGTTTCTTTGAAAGGTCTGAAAGTGTTATGAAATATATTAATTAGCCCACAGGAGATAAGGCTGACAGAAGGAAATTTCCTAAAAGTCTTAAAATATGATTTTTTTTTTTACTTTTAGAAGACAGTGGCTACTGTGAGGAAAGACAAAAACAGTGTGGTTTAGCAGGAGTAGCGGACTTAGAATCAAAAGCCATGGGTTTGAATCCTGGTTCTACTACTTATTGTTTACATGATTTTGGGCAAGTCATTTAAACTTTATGAGCTTGTTTCCTCATCAATAAAATGGTGATAATGTTCACACTACATATTTTATGTGGTTGTTATAAAGACCAGCAGAGATACTCTGAGTAAGATACTTGGTATCTTTTTTTTTTAAGTCTTTTTGCTTTGTTTCAGTTTAGACCTATGCTTTCTTTAGTGTTCAGGAGCTCACTCCACCAATATAGATAATCAGTTCTATAATTTATAAAGTTATAGATCTGCCTAGGTCACTGAGGGATTAAGTGGCCCAGGGTCACACAACCAATATATGTCAGAGATAGGAAGTGAACGCAGATCTTTGTGCCTCCAAAGCCAGTCCACTATCTATAATTTAAGTTCGATGTAAACACAAAGAAACAAGAGGGCATGGATCATATGTCTGATCATGGTGATTCTTTAGGGCTACTAAGAATTAGAAGGATGTTTAGAGATCAGATTACTGCTTCCTTTTTATAAATGATATAGAAGAGGCCAGAAGTGAAATAATTTACCTAAAGTTAAACAACTTATTGGTGACAGAGCAGCAACTAGAATTGGGTCTCCTAATTCCATTTGCCAAAGAAAATTGTAGATTTCCATCTATGGAGACTGCTCTGTGTGAGCTGGCTTAAGCTTTCTCATGCTGAAAGTGGCAAGATATATTGAATGACCTCTCCAAGGTCATGGAAGAGTCTACAGATGTGTGTACATACCCCCATGGCTAGACAGGAAGATATTAAAATCTTTCCACATTGCTATGTTGTCTATCTACTGGGTTGTGCTTATATCCATAAGCATGTCATTTGTATTCTTCTGTCACCTGCACTGCTATGAAGGAACATCCCTCAGGCACATAGAAATGAGTTATCCTGGGGGCTGGATGCATGATGGATAGGTGGCTTTTTCACTGGCACCAGTTCAGTTTGAAAATGTCAACTTTTTCTACTGTTCTCTCACTGTTGTCGATACACATGATTAGTGCTCTTGGGGCACATTAAAAGCAGTGGCACCAGGAGCAAACAATCTATACCCCAGAGGAGCTCTCTGAACAAGCTTGAGAACTCATTCCCTTTGGGACACGACTGTGTCACCATTTCCCACATTCCCTTTACTTCCAACACAGAATTCAAAAGCATTACAATACTGGATTAGGGAAACTGTCCTGTTTCCAAACATGTTGTTTTCAGTAGCACCGTAAATCCTTTCTCTTCCTGTTTGTTGGGATTTATTCTCCCTGTTGCCTTTTTAAAGCTTTGATAATTCAAAGTGAGAACAATCCATTCTGGAATGTTCCTGAGATCGTAGATCTGGAGCTGAAAGGGGCCTCAGAGAACATCAAATCCCATCCCCTCCTTTGGCAGATGAGGAAACTAAAGCATAGAAATGCTAGATGGCTTGCCCAGGGTCACAAACGTATTAAATGTCTGAAGTAGGATTTAATCCTCCAGGTCCTCCAGGTTTAATCCTAATCTTCAAGTCCGTCTTGTTCTTATCTGTAAAATGGGGATAATTGCCCTGGTACACTGTACTAACAGGAGATGAGAAAAATACTTTGTAACACTTGAAGTGCTAGATAAGTGGCAGCTGTTAAGTTTTTTCCATTTGATTTTATTTTCAGTTTCCAATGATCTCCCTCCCTGATCACCCATGCTCACTGAGAAGGCAAGAAATACCAAGCCCCTTACAAATTTGAGGCCATGAAAAAGAAATGTTCACATTAGTCATGTTCAGGGGGTGGGGGTGGGATGAGGATAGGGGACAAGAAAAAAGGAAGAAAGAGGGGAAATTATGCTTCTGTCTGGAGTCTGAGTCCAGCAGGTCTCTGTCTGGATTTCATCATGAGTCCTTTAGTACTGTAGAGAGTCATGGTGTTGGTCAGAGTTGATCATCTTCAGACTATTGCTGTGAGGGTATAAATTGTTTTCCTGGTTCTTCTCACTTCACCTGCAACTGTTATCTTGAAATAATTTATGTAGCATATGGTGGGGCACTTCCTCCCTGTGTCCCCACTCATAGAGGTCCTCTCTCTTTCTCTCTCTCTTTTTTTTTGGAGGGCAATTGGGGTTAAGTGACTTGCCCAAGGTCACACAGCTAGTAAGTGTGTCAAGTGTCTGAGGCCAAATTTGAACTTAGGTCTTCCTGACGCCAGGGCCGGTGCTCTATTCACTGCACCACCTAGACGCCCCCTCTCTTTCTTTATGATACAGTTTGGGAATCATCTTCTACCAGAAGCCTTTCTTGATCTTCCAACTGCCATCGCCCTCTATCCCAAACAGTGAGTATTTAACTGCTTTGTGTGTGTGTGTGTGTGTTGTTGTTGTTGTTGTCCGTTCTCAAAGAGAACCAAAATGACATTACTACTATGCTAGAATCAAATTTCAGTGTGTCCAACTGTAGCTGATCAGATTGATACAAGCTCAGAATGCTCTACCAGAGGTCGAGCACAAATAGTCTTGCGTCAGCACTTGGGGTGGCTACTCTAAATCTGCCCGCCCTGTGTTTCCTTCGAGGTGTTTTAATTCTTCTTTGCTCATAGAGCACAGCTCCTTTTCTGATGAGGGCACACCATGTGCCAGTGTCTCCCATGTCACACAATCAATTCCAAGGTTCTTAAGAGAGACCTTGAGAGTGTCCTTGTATTGCTTCTTCGGACCTCCATGTGAGCACTTGCCCTGTGTGAGTTCTCCATAAAATAGTCTTTTTGGCAAGCATTCATTTTGCATTCGAATAAATGTGATTGGCTCATCTGTGTTGTGCTGTCTGAAGCAGAATCTGAATTCTTGGCAGTTTAGTGTAAGAAAGGACCTCAGTGTCTGGTACCTTGTCTTGTCAGGTGATCTTCAGAATCTTCCTAAGACAATTCAAATGGAAGCGATTCAGTTTCCTGGCATGGCCCTGATAGACTGTTCAGGTTTCACAGGCATACAACAATAAGGTCAGCACAATGGCTCTGTAGACCTTCAGTTTGGTAGGCAGTCTCATACCTCTTCTCTCCATTCCAATGACCATGAAGGCAGATGAAGCAGGTGCTTGGTTAGACATAAAAAACACCAAGGTTATCTAATGCATCTTGGGCCATCACCAGCCATCTTGATTCTGTCCTGCTCCTGGACTCTGATCACTCTGGAGGAGAGGGTGAGGTCTATGACTTCATGCAACTCTGCCTCATTTTTTTACACATGAATCAAAAAGTGTGTATATATGTAGCAATGAAAGTATATGGGCATCTACGTCGACGTGTATATATACACATATACCCATATGTATGTATGTGTGTTTTTATTTGTACCCACTGTCTCCCTCATTAGAATGTAATCGGCACTAAGCAATGTTCCATTCTTTGTTCTCATATCCACAAGATTTGACACGGTACTTGGCATATAATAGTTACTTGATGAATATCTGTTGATTGATTGGTAGAGCTTCTACGTTACCGTGTGCTCAGTTTGCAAAGTTTTCCAACAATGAGCTTTTCAGCTTATGGAAGTTTCAATCCAGGCTCTATTATCTTGGTTGAGTCAAAAAAATGTAGCGATTTATTGAGAAAGCATATATAAAACAAGAACTTCTATACTGTTAGCCAAGATGTCACCCCTGGGTCCCTGGATTTCCAAACTGACTTGGAGAGCAGCATATATGTCATTGGAGCAGTCACCATTCATAACTGACTGCTTTATCCATGGTGACCCAAGGAGTAACTCTAGATAAAGACCTGTTATATAATAAGCAACATAAGTCATATCCTTCCCCCACCCAAATCCTAAACCCAAATGCTCACAGCCCTACATAATGACCTAATGAGTCGATCAAGCATCACACTATGACAATAGTGAGTAAGCATTAAGACTGGTCCCTTGACCAGCCACAACAGGGGAGTTAGACATCATCTAATAGGGGTTAAATGAGAAGGAACATCTGAGTTGTACAAACAAAAAAAACTAGAGAATGATATAAGGAGTGACAAGACAAAAGGACAGTTCTGAGTCACAAATCAGCACCAATCTATCAAAGGCAATTCTCATAGGTATCAACTAGGTCTTCTAGCCATAAGCCTCAAATTCACTCCCAAAAAGATCCTAAACCAAATGAAAATCTAACTGTGAGCTCATTCTGGGCAAGACAGTCTTTTGCCTCTTATTGTAACTCCAGTACTTAGAACAATGCCTAGAACATAGCAGGCCTTTAATAAATACTTCTTGACTGACAAAAAATATAACTGGACAATATGTAATAAATAAATGTACAAGTCAGCATAGATGTTAATTTATGGTTATCTAAGTCAATATATGGCTGGCAAGAATCCATTTCTATTTGAGTTTGACATCATTGTTCTCTAAGAAACCTTGAAGCATCACTTTACATCTGTTGCCCTGCTTGATTTTTTCATGGAACAAGCTAGTCCCCGGTATCCTCCCAACTCCCCATGTCCTTTCCTGCTTCCTTTTTTTTTTTTAATTGTTTTCTCACTGTATTAGGTTACAAACTCCTTGAGGATAGGTACTCTCTTTTCATTAACTCTATCCCCAGTGCTTAGCACAGTTCCTGGCCCATCGCAGGCATTTAATAAATGTTTATTGAATTGGACTGGATAGATAGCATGATAACTGGCCACTAAAAAGAGGTAGAAAACTACTTAAGAGCAAAGCCCCTTTTACAAACAAACAAAAAACCTTCCTTTATATAAGGAGTTAAGTAATGCAGTGGATGGAGTATTATAATTGGAGTCAACAATATGACAGTTCAAATCCTGCTTTAGACACTAACTGTATAATCCAGGGTACGTTACAGCCTCAGTTTCCTCATCTGCGTTGTGGAGATAACAATAACACTTGCCTTCCAAGGTTATTACGAAGATTAAAAAGGATAATAATTGAAAAGAGCTTTGCAAACCTTAAAGCATTATATGAATGCTATTACTATTATTATTATAATATGTAAAACCTTTCTTGGTTTTCAGACAAAAAATGACCTTGTTTTTTTTGTATACACACACACACACACACACACACTCACATGAGTACACATGGTGTACCCAAAGTTTTAGCGCACCTTTAAGCTTTATGTGTGTGTATGTATATACACATATACACACAACATATATGGTTATATATGTATGTGCACATTTATGAATATTTTATATATATACACATATATGTATACATATATACACATTCATACACATATCTTCCCTGATACAATCTAAGCTTCTTGAGGCAAGAATTATTTCATTTTTGGCTTTGCATCCCAAGCACCTAGAACAGAGCTTGACACACAATAGGCACTTAATGATTACTGATGGATCCATGGCACTTAGCACATAATAAATTGCTCATTTAATTATTAGCATTTTAGTAAAGGCCTATTGGATGATCAATTATAAAAAGAGGCAGTCAGAGCCAAGCAGAGTAAAAGAAGTGAAATCTCAGTGATCCCAAAAGATATAAAGGAATAACACCTAGAAAGAGTATTTCTAGCCTTCATCATTAAATTCTAGATGATACCTGTGTTGTGAACAGGATAGCATTTCTGTAAGGATGTCTAATTATGCCTGTTATGAATGAGATCATTGTGCCTATAGATACAGATTTAGAGTGAGCTTTACACGATGTCCTTTCCAGTGATTTCCAAATGCTCCTATACTGGGGGCTCAAGCCAAATTTTAAAAAAATCCCGAGAGATCACTCAGCCTTTTTGTGTTAGTGGTGCCCCATTACAAGAGTTTATATACACACACACATATATATATATATATATACATATACATATATATACATATATACATATATAATTTTGAGGTGTATGACATTTCTGAATTTTTATATATATAATGATGACATATATATATATAATGACATTTCTGAGTTTATATATATGAGTTTATATAATATATGTATATATATATTATATGTACATATAATTCTAAGGTATATGACATTTCTGACACTGCCCTGGTGAGTTATTTGTGAAACCAGTCTCTATTATATATTGTTTACAAATATAAGACATTATAGAAACCTGAGAAGTTGACCGGTTGTGTATTCCCAATAGAAGCTATGGTCTCTAATTCAAAGAAAAGCTTTGAAACATATTAGGACATATGTGGTCAGCCTCAGATTGGGAGTGGGGTGGAGGGGAGAAATAGCAGGAGTCAAACAGCTGGAAATAGTTCTTTTTTATGCTTTATTAATTGATGCCTTTTGTTTATACCACAATCATTTCCCAGTTTATTACTTCCATTGAACTTCCCCTTATAATAAAACAATCAATCAAAATTGATCAACAAATTGACTGTGTCTGACAGCATATAATAATAACTAACATTTATATATAACTTTAAGGCATGGGGGATAGGGAATTCTTATCAGAGACTGGAACACCTGGGTTAAGTTCTGCCTGTGACATATGCTGGTTAGGTGACCCTGGGGAAGTCACTTAACCTCTGAAAATTCTAGTCAAGATTCTAAGTTTCTGAGAAGATACCAAACTACAATTGTAGAGGGAGTTCCATCACTTGGGAGTTCCTTATGTCATTGGAGTCTTAAGTCTAGTCTCTAGCTATGGTTTGCAAATCATTTTTAAAAATTCAATTCTATTTTGCAGTCCACATTCTTCACTTTCCTCCTTCCATGTTTCATCATAAATTTTGTAATCATGTAATTATCTTGTAATTGTGGTTAGTTACTGTGCTGATAAGAATTCTTGTGTCTGTCAAAATCATCTCTCTTTGTAAAATTTATGTTATTGTTTAAGTTGTTCTCCTAATTGTTCTTTGCACCAGTTCCTAAAAATGTTCCCAGGTTTCCCTGAAATTGTCCCCTTAATTATTTCTTCAGCAGAGTAGTATTCTATCACATAATATGCCATAACTTCTTCAGTCATTCCCCAATTGATGGCACCCTCCTCGGTTTGCAATTCTTTGCCACCGAGAAAAGCTGCTATAAATATTTTTATATTGGACTGTATATGGACCCTTTTCCTCTTTCGATTTCTTTGAGGTATGGATCAAGCAGCAGTTTTGATGAGTCAAAGGATATACACAATTGAATAGATTTTGGGGTATAGTGAGGTGGAACCCCAGAGTTGCTTTAATTTGTATTTCTCTAAATATGTGTGAATTGAAGCATTTTTAATATGCCTATTGATAGCTTGGATTTTTTCCTCTGAACTGCCTATTCACATCCTTTATCAACTGGGAAATGTCTCTTATTCTTAAAATTGGAACTAATTCCCTCAATAGCTTAGAAATGAGAGTTTTCTTCAGAGAACTTTCCTTTAAAATTCCTTCTTTCAGCTTCCTGCTTCTCTTCTAGTTTGAAATGAATTGGTTTTGCTCCTACACAAGCTTTTAAGTTTTATATAATTAAAATAGGCCTTTTACTTACTGTGAACCTTTCTATCTCTTGTATGATCATGAACTCTCTCCCTATTCATAGATCCAACAGGTAATTTCTCTCATGCTTTCCTAATTTATTGGTGAGGATACATTTTATATCTAAATCACTCACAATTTGCTACTTGTCATGGTATATGATGTGACTTGCTGTTCTATACCTAGCATCTGCCAGTCTGCTTTCCAGTTTCCCAACAGGTCTTTACCCTCTCTTATTAGCTGTGTGACCCTGGGCAAGTGACTTAACCCTGTTTGCCTCATCTGTAAAAAAATACTGGTTTTCTATATTAGTTGCATGCCTTTCTTCTTTTTATTGTTAAAAAGTTTTATAGAAATAATTTCCCCCCAAGTACTGCCTTGGGTATATCCTAACAATCTAGTATGTTGTCTCGTTGTCATTATCTTTAATGAAATTATTGTTTTTATCATTTGTTCTTTGAATCTGAGTGATTAAAAAAAATCTGAGTGATTAAAAAAATTCTTTAGGATTAAGTTAATGTTTTCAATTACTTTTAATGTTTATTTCAGAGGGCTCTTATTGATTTTAATTTTAATTGAATTATAGTCCATAAAAGATATATTCAGTATTTTTCCTTTTATGCCTTTATGAGGTTTTTGGTGCCTTAATACATGTGCTATTTTGTGAATGTGCCATGCATAGCTGAGAAATTGGCATACTCCTTTTTATTCCAATTCACTATTATCCAGAGATCCATTACATATACCTTTTCTAAAATTCTACTTAGGTCCTTCATTTCTTTTTTCTTTATATTTTGGTTAGATTTATCTGTGTCTGGGAGTGGTAAATTGAGTTACTCCACTATTATGGCTTTACCATCTTATTTCTCCCTGTAAGTCATTTAAGTTTTCTTTTAAGAATTTTGATGTTATGCATTAGGTGTATATATGGTTAGGATTGATATTAATTCCTTGCCAGTGATACCTTCCAGAAAATGTAATTTCCCCATTTATTTCTTTTAATTAGGTTCATTTAATTTAGCTCTCAATACAAGATTGGTCAGGAAAGATTTCGTGTGGAAAGTGGTGCTTGAACTACATCTTCAAGGAAGAGAAAGATTCTTTGAGGCAAAGATGAATAGAAAGTGCATATCAGGCATGGGAGATGACGCAAAACCAAAAACAAATACAAAAAAAAAAAACCAGCAAGAAAGCCAGATTTTTTTTCTGGACAGCAAAGAAAGCCAGGAAGAGGGAGTAACATATTGAGACTGGAAGGATTGATTTGGCCAGTTTGTGAAGTGCTTTAAAAGCCAAGCCAAAGAGTTTATCTTTGATCTAAGAAGGAAGAGGGAACCATTGGAGTCTGATTGGAGTGGGGACAGATTTGAGCCAGGGAGAACAGGAGAGATACTGTTAAAACAATCCAGGTGAGCAGTGATGAGGGTCTAAATGTGTATAGAGAGAAGGAGATGGATATAAAAGATATTGTGAAAGCTGAAATGACAAGATTTCACAATGAATAGTATATTTAGGTGAGGGAGAGTGAACAGTCAAGGATAATGATAGAATAAGAACCCGAGAGGAGATAAAGATCAACAATGCTGGATATTTGGTGCTGTTGAGTTGACCTAGCTACTAGTTTCTTCACATATAGGGCAAGTTTTTCCTGGAAGTGTAGCAAGAATTGGGAATTCTCCCCCTGACATTCACTTAAAGGTGCCAGAGAATTTCCTGAGGAACCTTCCCATTTGGATCAGTATCAGGGAATAACATATTTTCTCTATTTCCTGGGAGAGCAGAAGTACACATCAGAACCCTTGTGTCTTCTTTCTTTCTTTCTTTCTTTCTTTCTTTCTTTCTTTCTTTCTTTCTTTCTTTCTTTCTTTCTTTCTTTCTTTCTTTCTTTCTTCCTTCCTTCCTTCCTTCCTTCCTTCCTTCCTTTCTTTCTTTCTTTCTTTCTTTCTTTCTTTCTTTCTTTCTTTCTTTCTTTCTTTCTTTCGTGAGTAGACAGAGGAAACTAGGATCCTGCTCCCAGATTAGGCTGGCTTATCTTTCATCCAAAAGTGTAGTTCTGTAGAATCACCAATCTTTCCCTGCTTTATCAGAACAGCAATCAGGAAATAAGTATTTTGCTGAAAACATTCAGGCCCTGCCTCATCAGTAAATTACAGCGGTTTTCTATTACCTCCAGGATAAAATATACAGTCCAATACGTGGCATTTAAAGCTGACCCCTTCCTACCTTTCCAGTTATCTTTCATTTTACCCACATTCAGACATTTTACAATCCAGCTACACTGAAATATTTGCTCTTTCTCACAAACAAGATTTCATCTCCCATCTACACTGTCTGGTCTTCCTGTTTGAAGTGTTCTCCTTCCTTACCTCTTCCTGTTAATCCCTAGCTTCCTTCAAGACTCCAATAAAATCCTACTGTCTGCAAGAGGCCATTCCTGATCCCCCTAAATGCTAATGTCTTCTCCTCTGAGATTACTTTGGCTTCCTTGGCATCTATAACTAGTAATGGGATGACGGAATCAAAAGGAATGAACAGCTCAGTGACCTTGGAAAGGGTTCTTATTGTCATTAAGCTTGTGGTCAATAGATTAATTTTTTAGAAAAACATTTGTTTTATGTACCAGGCACCAGAAATCCGAAGACAAAAAGTGAAACAATCCCTGCTCTCAAGGAGCTTGCATTCTATTGGGAAAGGCATCTTCTACTCCATTCCATCTACTATGTATGTATGTATCTTTTTATACATATGCTGTCTCTCCCATTAGTATGTAAATTCCCTGAAGGCAAAGACCCATTTTAACCTTTTTTAGTATCCCCAATGCTTAGTGCAGCACCTGGCACATAGTAAGCATCTAATTAATACTCCATGACTGACTAACTGAAAAATTCCACTTCAGATTTTTTGCAAAGTGATGCTTCTCATTGCTTTTCTGGACATTTTCTCTGCCTCGATTATAAATTGTATCATGCTTAGAATCTTGGGTATCACATTTGAAATCTTCAAGATTTTTTTTTATCTTCTCAAAAATTCCAAAGAAGCACAGCCTTCTATTTTCCTCTAGAAAATATAGTTTCCATTGGCTTTTAAATGACAGGACTTAGTCCCCTTATTGATAAACTGTTATAAGATCTGGACTTGGTAAAGGTTAAAACACTTTATTCAGACTCAGACAAAGCATAATTCATTTCCACAGGTTATTTGTAGCTTTTTCTCCTTTGGATGCCTGAGTCTTCCAACTTTGATATCCAGTGTTAAGAAAAGATACCCCTGAGTGTACTGTACTGCCTCAGATCATCACGTCACTGACCCTGGTCCAGTTCAGCCTTCCTACAAGGCTGAGGTTTAGTTTTCTGATATTCTCTCCCAGGCAGAATTACAAGTGATTGTTGGCTTTAACTTTGATCATTATACCTAGTAGGATTCCCTGAGAGTTGGTTAAATCAATTCAGCGAGAGTCACAAAGGCCCAAATGATGTAAACTATCAGTGATAGGAAAAGGCTTCTCCTTCCATTTCTCATTTATAATCAAAATGCATGCTGAACTTTGTGCCCTCTAACATAGGGCAAATCAGATACTTCTTTCCGGTTTTCCCATTATCAGTAACCATTATTCTAGGGAGTGCCAACACAAACTATGTCCAACCTGCCATTGTTCAGTACTCATTTTATAATCCTTTCATCTGAGGTCTTCAATGGGTCAATTTTGAGCTTCTGTTCAATCTCAAAGACTTACTTCATGGAAAGCCAAGACAGTTGCTTCCCTCACCAAAATTCTTGGGACTTTCCAGAAAGGAAATAAGTGCAGTGATTGACTCCTCCTAATTAGTGACTTTCACTCTCAGGCTTCTATGGTTCTCTTCTTTCTTTTTTTTCCCCTTCCCCATTTCTATTTCATCCTTCACCCACCACCCACCCACCACCCTCTCACTTGCCTCAACACTAGACTGGCAGTGATCATTAGACTTCAGGGAAATTCTAAAAACCATTACATCATACAAAGGTTAGGGACCCCATACATTAGTACATAAACCACTTGGATCAGAGGTCCTTAACTTTTTTTTTTGATATCATGGTCCCATTTGGCAGTCTGATGAAGACTATGTACCCCACTTTGAATAATGTTTGTAAATACAGAAAATAAAATGCATAAGATCACAAAAGAAACCAAAAGTTAGTGAAAATAAAGATGCACTTTTTCCTCCATCCAAGTCCATTGACAATCTGAAATCTACATACATGTCCCTTGAGATCAATGGACTCCAGGTTAAGAACGCATGACTCTGATACCCTCATTATGAGCACTTTCTTTGCAACCTCTTCATGTTCTGTCCGCCTTTACAATTCTTGTTTATATCTTTCTGAAAAACTTCCATAGAGGATTGACTCAACATGCTCAACCCACTTCCTTGGGTGCTTTGACATTTTAATATCTTGAGGAAACCTGTATTGCAATCAAGTTGTCCTACAAGCATTCCCTGCCTACCTCTTTTAGGTAATTAATTTTCCTGATGATGTCACTTATGTTGTGTTTTATGCATAAATCACAATTTATAAAATATAGGATCATGGATTTAGATCTTGAAGGGATCTCTGATCATTAAATTCAACCATCTTTTTTTTCCACTTTTTTTTTTGGAGGGGGGAGGGTAGGGTAATTAGGGTTAAGTGACTTGCCCAAGGTCACATGGCTAGTTTTTGTGTTAAGTGTCTGAGGCCAGATTTGAACTCAGGTCCTCCTGACTCCAGGGCCAGTGCTCTACTCACTACACCACCTAGGCACCCCTAATTCAACCATCTTGCTGATAATTAAACTGAGGCCCAATATCTTGTCCAGAAATCCAAACCTCCTATGGGATGCAGGTGAGGTTTAAACCTAGTTTTCTGTTTCCTTATCTGGTCATCTTTAAAAACAAAACAAAACTATACCATACCATTTCTCAATAAAATATTTTTGTATGTATCAATGTATATGTACTATATGCATATTTGGGTATGAATATATGTAATTTAATAACATGGCTTAAATTCCTGCACTAATAATTTAATATTGGACTCCCAGAGGTTATACAATTCCAGAGGTAACTTTGCTTTTATAATTCAGTGACTTTTGTAAACAAAAATTTGAAAAATTGTCTAAGAAGTGTTCCAAGGGTTAACCAAAATCTTATTATTTCCTCTTGTCTTTTCTGGTAATTTGATGAGGTGTTTTTTGTGAAGAATTTTGACAGTCTGGGATTGATGGGAAAACATTTTAGGTATTGAAATGAAATTGAGTACCATTACAAGTTGCTCCAATATATGATTTGGAAGACCTCATTTTACAAACACATTTCTCTTTCTATCTCTCTCCTGACAATCACATCAGTCTCCTTTTTTTGGCCCATAGTCTAGAAATATTAGGCTATTTTAGAAACAGTCCAGAGAGAAAAGGAGTATTATTTTCATTTCCTTTGCAGGAATGAGAGAAATTGAGGTATATGGGGGTCTAAAATAGGATTATAGAATTTTAAGTTGGAAAAGATTCTTTGATTCTATACATAGAAGAAATGAGACCCTGAGGGAAGTGACTTGCTCAAGGTCACCTATATAGTAAACATATTTAAACAAAAAACTGCAACTTTCCCCATCACAGTTTTGATATTAAAGTCAGCATAAGAAATTAAATGGGAATTTGTGGGGGGAATAGTGATTCACAAATGGTGATACACAAAAGTTCAGACAGTACATGAAGGCCAGCAGATGACCCAGAAAAAGTTTAAAAACTCAGAAATACACAAGATATATGTATAGTATTATATAATACCAACTCAAATTTTATAATAACGTACTGTAAAATCCCCATAAAAGAAAAAAAAATTCAGACTTCTTCTCTGGTACCAAGGGAGCACCAAAAAGTTTTACACAGATTTTCCAGATCATGATGGTGCTCTGTCCCTAACCCCCATAATATAGAAGGAATAATTGCAGTTCAGTTAGGGTTCAAACCCAGGTATTTTGACTCTAAACCCAGTGCTTTTTCATTATTATAATTTTCTGAGACTAATGAGTTGCATTTAAGGTAGCTCATTGACACACAACCAGATTTCTTTCATTTTACCAGGATATTGCCAATACTGCTAATAAAAGATTTCTAGTAGCTCTGTGGATATACATACATACAATAATGTGAGGTTCTTATATTTTCTTTTTTTTTTTTTAATTTTTTTTTTTTAAAGCAATTGGGGTTAAGTAACTTGCTCAAGGTTACACGGCTAGTCATTATTTATGCGTGGGTGCTCATTTTCTGAGGCCGGATCTGATCTCGGGTCATCCCAACTCCGAGGCCGGCGCTCTTACTCACTGCGCCACCTAGCCGCCCCTTTAGGGCAATTGGGGTTAAGTAACTTGCCCAAGGTTACACGGCTAGGTTTTTGTTTGTGCGGATTAAGTGTCGGAGGCCGGCTCCGAACTCAGGTCCTTCTGATTCCAGGGCCGGCGCTCTATTCACTGCGCCACCTAGCCGCCCCTCTTATATTTTCTTTTGGTCATCTACCTTGGGAATTCTCAACCATCCTAAGAAATGAAAAGTTCATGGCTACTATAAAGTGTTATTTGTGTGCTTACCTTGTTCCCTATCTCCCAAGTCAGGGTCTATATGTCTTATTCATCTTTATAGCCCCCCTCAATGCCTAGTTGGATGTTTTTGGCATGGTTGGGGACTCATAGATATTTGTGGAATGCATATCATGGCTCAGTTAAAGGACCTTGAGATGTTTAGCCTAGAGGAGAAAAGACTTACGGTTGAAGTGATAACTCTCTCTGAATGCTTAAAGCTGCGTCACCCATCAGAAGGACTACAATTGTTTTACTGAGCCCCTAAAGGCACAGCTAGAAGTAATAGGTTACAAAGTTAAGAAGAAGCTGATTTAGACTGTGTTTTGAGACATGATTGCTAAGCACTTGAACTAGTTAAAAGTATTATATAGGCTTCCTATTAACTTCTTCAAGGGCAGGGACAGTCTTTTGCATGGCACATAGTAGGCTCTTAATAAATATTTATGGACTGAATACTTACTACCTCCTCACCTGCAGCATTAAAAAAAAGACTACAAGACTTCTTGTCAGGTATGTTATAGAGATAATTTTTTCAGGTAAGTTGTGGACCAGAATGCCTCTGAGGTCCCTTAAAATTAGATTCTATGATCTATTTCCCTTTTAGATCTATGTCATATAGAGAACACATAATATTCTAGATGTTGACAAACTATGCTTGGAATATTCTCCCTCTTGGCTTCCCTAGCTTCCTTCAAGTCACAGATAAATCTATAGATGTCTTTTCTAATGTCCTCTCTTAATTCTAGTGCATTCCATCTATTAATTATCTTTAATTGATCCTGTATATAGGTTTGAATGTATCTGTTTGCATGTTTTCTTCCCCAGTAGATTGAGAACTCCTTGAGAGGGGGGACTGTCTTTTGCTTTTCTTTGTATCCCCAGTGCTCAGCACAGTGCCTGACACATAGTTGGTGCTTAAAAAAAGTTTATTGATGATTGACAACTAGAATTTGAGGATAGGTAGAAACAAAGGTGGAGCTTATCTGCTGGGAACAAGGGGCAAGAATAATGGTTAGTGAATTGAAAAATCTGTGTCTTTGTTAAGAGTTGGGGTTTTTTGAAGGGCTGCCTGGATGATTTCATTAGGTGGTAGAGTAGTGGCTATCTCAACCTTCAAAGTTTTCCTGATTTGGGGGATAATAGTTTAGCAGGAGTAATCAGAGGAACCTTTGAGTTATTTGATGGGTTGTTATTCAGCTCCCCATCACCCACTTCATAAGATTATAGGACATGGATTTTGTTAGACTGGAGCAACTTCCATGGAGCAAGACGTGTACACTTCGTATTTCTAACATCAAGAGTGGTCGTCTGCTCATTATAGTATGTGACTTCTCAGTAGATTTGTTATATTGTATAGAATGTATAAGATTCACATAGACTCGAGAAGATATTTGTGTCAAATAGATGTTTTTCAAACAGAACTTTTTTATTCTAGGTAAAAATAGAAAGTTGATTGAGAGTTCTCGCTGTCAATGTGTTAGAATATTTCTTTTGAAACTTTAACTCTTCACTATGCTATGGACAGTAATGTTTGTCTTCTGTACCCAAGCAGTACAGTGCCTAGGATACAATAAGGACATTGTGCCCTTCATGAAAATTAGAGTTAATTCAATGGTTAAGAAAGGCTATAAATGTTTGACTGCTTGTCCACATTTTGCTGGTAAATTGTATGACTTTCCTTTTTACCTGCCACACGTAGATCAATAAGCCATTGTAAAGGCGAAACACATAAGTGATGAAAATTAATTTTTACCTTGAGCTAAAGACAGGTTCTTTATTTTGAAAGTCATAACCAACATCTCCTTAACACATAAAACCAACATATCTTAACTCGTAGTCTGAGGCCAAGGGATCGCAGTTGGATTCTTTTCTAGTTACCAGGTGATACAAGGCTTGGAGTATAATTATCTCGTCATTTTCTTTGTGGCAGCTTGTACAGGAATAGACTGGTCAGGCAGGGGCCTAGGAAGTAACGGGGTAGCTGTCAAGTTCTGATATCAGCAAGATATCCAGGAGCCAAGAGATCAAATTACTAGAGGGGTCAGAAAATCACTGGTTCACTGTGGTCAACCCTAGAACCACCTGGGAGGTTTATAATCCTTCTAGGGATGAAACCAGGAAGTCAGCAGCTTACCTTGGTCCAGAGCAAACCAAAGTCTGAAAGCCAAGAAGTTACCAAAAAAAGGAGGAGGAACTAGGAATCAGGGAGTAAATTAAAAAGTTACATGATTCAAAGATTTTATTTAGAATACTTAAATAAGTCTAATATTACTTATCCTCTGTCCTTTTTACTACCTGCTTTATAAGTAGTAAGAGATATGAATCAATAAGCAAGTATTATTAGGTTTCTACTATATGCCAGGCACTGTGGTAGATGCTGGGGATGTAAACACAAAAAGATAAAAATCCCTACTCACAATGAGCCTATGGTTTAAGGCAAGGGGGGGGGGGGTGATAAGTGTGTATATGTGTGTGTTCACATATACATAATATACAGAATAAATGTTAGTAAATCCAAATATATGTATTGTTAACCTTTAAAAAGTTTGGTTAAAGGAGACAAATAGTAAAATACAATTATTTCATTTTATTCCCTTAAAACTAGTAAACTTGTACAAGAAGTTAGACTAAGGCTGACTCCTGAACAAAAGACCGAGAGAGCTTAAATACCTTTTAGAGCCAGCCCAATTCAGGGCCAAATTTATGATAACCAGTAAGGGATATGCCACAACATAATACATGCCCCACAAAATATTTAGATAAAAAAGGTTCCATTATTCAAGATAGTATCTTGGTTCAGAGTCTCATCTTTGGCAGAAGAAAGAATGCTCTTAAGTTAGCCCTGTCTGTGATTATTTACATAGGAAGAGATATTCTCTGAGTTTACTCAGAGAACAAAGAAGTTGTTGGATCCATTTTATGATCTCAGGATGTCTATGTTCTCCTCCTGTAAGGAGTATGTTCCAAGATAAGGGAAATATCACCTCTAGCCCCAAATGGTCTCTGAAGTTGCCAACCCAGGAAAAGGCCTTTTTAAAGCAAGGCAAAGCAGTCTGTTTGATTAGTTCAGACTTTGGCCAAAATATGATATTTAATGATTATCAGTATATACATATTAATTGTAACACAAATACATTAAAAAGTTTTTATATATGTGAATATATATAATATAATAATATACATTATATAATAATATATAATGTAAAGTAGTTTAGGAAAGAGGATACTAACAACTGAGGGAATCAAAAATGGCTTTATATAGAAGATGGTGCCTGAGTTATATCTTTAAAAAGAGAGAGAGATACTTTTAGGTAGGGGAAAGGAGGAAGTGCCTTCCAGACTTGGGGCCAGCCAGAGCTAAAGAATGGAGATCAGAGATGGAGTATGAGACACACAGAGAAAGTAGTTTGTTTAGATCTTGGAACTTGAGAATGAGAGTAATATCCACTGGTGCTGGAAAGATAAGTTGGGGGCAGATTATAAAAGAGTTTAAAAGCCAGACAGAAGATTTTCTATTTTATCCTAAAAGCAGTAGGAAACCACTGGAGTTGTTTGAGTAGGAGAATCACATGGTTAGATCTGTATTTAAGGAAAATTAATTTAGTAGCAGCATGTAGGATGGATTGGAGTAGTGAGAGATTGAGACAAGGAGACCAATTATTAGGAGATTGTCAAAATAACCTGGTGCGGAAGTAATGAAGTCCTAAATTAAGGTTGTAGTTATGTAATGGAGAGAAAGGGCAACATGTTAGAGTTGTGAGGGTAGACATACAAAGATTTGTCAACTGATTGAATATTGGGGTAAGGGAGAGAGAGATTTTTGGAATCCCCTCCAAATCACAGCACAGCCACCCTACTCTTCCTAAATATTGGCTTGGTTTTCTGATCAATACTAAGATTTATCACAGAGCCTGAGTGTCAGTTTAAGGTTTATTGTAAGCTAAAAGTCTAGTACTGAGAGAGAAAACTTCCAGACAACTGCAGATATTTCCAGAACAAATTATTTTTCTATGAAAAATTCCATGGGATGTTAAACTACTGAAGAATCAAACCTGAAAGGAGTTTACTAAGTTTGCTTTGTGATTTTAAAAAGAATCAGCTGGCAGAGCTCCTGCTGAGTATTAGATAAAATGAGATTGTCAAAAGAGACTTTTGAAATTGATGTGATTTTTTTGTGTAGAATTATTTCAAAGAATAAATATTTGCATGAACATCATAAGGACTCAAACCTTCTCTTTATTGAAGAAACAAGGTGGTGGATTATGGCAGATCACAGGATCACAGGAGGGGCTGAAAAGAAGTTCTAAAGAACTGTTGAAATCATTTGTGATCGTCATCAAAAACATTAAGCAGAAGATGTTCTCACAGAGATGAATTTGCCTTGTATAACAAATAAAAGTCTAGCACACTAGAACATTGAGTGAGGGCCTGAAATTAGCCTTAGTATTCAGTTTTATTTCAGGCTTTTTTTTTTTTTTTGAGTCAACTATATAATTTTCCAAGGAGTTGCAGCACAAAGCAATACGTAACTGGAACGAAGCATACTGAAGTTTGTCAAAAGCAGAATGAGCTGCCATCAGAGGTAATGGGCTCTCTCTTAGACCCAGGGCAACAAGAGGCCTGGAGACCAATGCCATAAGAGTACTTACTGAGGGAACTGGGTGAGGTTTAAGTCTGGAGAAGAAAAGATTGAGGGGACATGATAGATGTCTTTAAGTATTTGAAGATGTCTCTAAATATTTTGTCATAGAGAGGAGTGATTCATTAGGTTCTGGAAAATCATGGGATTTTGGCTTAGAGAAGATCTCAGGGACTTCCCAGTTCAACCCATACCTGAAAGCAGTTTTCACTATCCCACGCATACCTGACACATGGTCAGCCCCTTCAGTCTCTTTGCTTATAGACTTCCAAAGAAAGGGAACCTATCATTTCCCAAGGCAGATCATTCCACTTGGGGACAACTCTAATTGTTAGGATTTATTTTACGATGTCAAGCATAAATTTGTTTCTTTGCAATTTCCACTAATATTGGGGCCAAACTGGACAGGTTTAATGCCTCTTTTGCAAGTTCTGCTTGGCCCCAGGTCCCAGAATTACCAGCCAGGGGGTGGAGGACGGGTGGTTTAAAAGGATGCCTATTCTGGTAGGGATTTGGATTAAGTAATGGCTGAGCTCTCTTCCAGCTCTAAAAGTAGAATTTTACTTCTAGGTAGAATGATTTCTGAGCTGGGATTTTCCTTCTGAAGGGATCTGATTGCTTATTCACCATTTCCCTTTTCTTCCTTTCCTGGTCCCAGATAGCTTCTGTGATCAACTCGGCCTTGGACATGTACTTTCCTGAAGGCTGTGGAGTGGACATTCTGGCTGAGCCTGGACGGTATTACGTGGCTTCTGCCTTTACCTTGGCCATCAGGATTGTTGCCAAGAAGGAAGTTCCATCAGATCAGGCTGGCTTGGATGGTAAGTTGGGTGGGGGCGCGGATGGTGGGGAGATGGCCAGGGAAACTTAGTGCCCCTGCCCTTGGGAGACTCCTCTCAGGCTAGCTGGGCTTGTGTGCAGGCACGATTTTAGAGTGTGGACAAAATACACCAACCACATGCAAAGGGGTGTGAGATGACCACACTGCTTGGATTTGGCTGGGGTTAATTCGGAAAGGCTGCCTGGAGGAGGTAACTGTTGGACAGGCTTTTGGAGGATTTGTGGGAACTGGCATGGCAAAGATGGGAAGAAGCATTCTGATCCTGGGAACCCAGATCCGGTAGAGGAAATGGGAGACTCTACCTTCTTCTGCTGTTTTGGGATTCTAACCCTTTTCTTCCCCCTGCCTCCCAAGCATATTGTGAAGCTCAAGATAACTGATACCAAAGGGTATTAGAATATAGAGAGCATATGCCTGGGATGAAGGAGGATGTACTTTTCTCTTTGCCTATCCACAACCCATAGCATCACACGATTTAAAGCTAGAAATATTATAGGATCATGGAGTTAGACCTGGAAGGGACCTCAGAGAACATCTAGTCCAACAGTTTTGATTTTACAAAAAGAGGAAACTAAGTCCCTGAGATGCTGATGTGACTTGCCCATAGTCCTAAAGGTAATAAGCAGGGCTGGCATTCAAGCCCAGGTCCTTGACTCCAAATCTAGCAGTTTTTTCACTGCTCTGTGATAGTTCCATAATCTCTCAGGAAATGAACCTTAGAGACTATCTAATTCTAGTCCAACCTCTCCATTTTACAGAAGAGGAAACTGAGGCCCAGGGACATAAAAGAACTTGACCGGTGTGACTCAGGTAGTCCATCACAAAGCTGGGATTCAAATCCAGGGCTGAAAATTCATTGACCTTTCTCCTATGCTATGCTTCCTCTCCCTTTGAGGTGACTAGCAATGGCCTGGTCTCTTGGTGATGGAGGAACTTCGGTCAGCCTGTAGGGACAGCCTACTAGGAGGGGGATCCATCATTGCCCTAACTCCAGGAAGGCCTAGGACTCACTCACTTT
>WOXC01010407.1:0-154326 GCA_011680675.1 Gymnobelideus leadbeateri | reverse complement strand
AGCCCTGTAACCTTGAGCAAGTTACTTAACCCCGATTGCTTTAAAAAAAAAAAAAAAAAAAAAGAAGTGTGGGATTTGTGCAGAAAACTACAACCCATTCTTGCTACATACTTAGATCAGATTAGAGAATGATTTTTAAAAATATAAAATACCCAAACTAAAAGAACACCAAATAGAGATCTTAAATAGTTCAATTTCAGAAAAGGAAATAGAACTAGAAATTCCCTACCAAAGGAAAAAACAATTCATGGTCCTGATGATATAAAAATTTTTAAGTACAATTAATCCCGTATCTCACAGATTCTTCTTGAAAATTAAGAAAGCACTAAACTTATTTTATAAGACGGAGTCCTAATACTTAAATAAAGGAAATATAAAGCAAAAAAAAAGAATGATAAACCAATTCCATTCACAAATATGATTCCAAGATTTTAAGTACCAAAATTTTATAATATATTTTGTAAGAGTACTATGACAATTTATTTTTTTAAAAAATCATTCATTATGACCAATTTAGAATTATACCAGGAATGCAAAGGTTGTTCAATACTAGATAAACAATCAATAAAATTTAATCTAAAAATTAAAAACAAAGACATCCAACAATGTATAATTACCTCAATACAAGTTTAAAAATTCCTTGACAAAGTATAACACGTTTGTGCTAAAAACTCTACAAAGTATAGCTATGGTGGGGTTGGAGTTGGGTTTTTGTTTTTGTTTTTGTTTTTTTTTTTGGTATGAAGTATATATCTAAAATCAAAAGTAAACACTATATGCAGCAAGGAAACATCAGTTGGCTTCCTAATAAATACAGGAGGAAGTAAGGATGTCCTCATTACCCTCTGTTAGTTGATACAGTTATAAAAATGCTAGCAATAGCATTAAGAGAAAGAAATTAAGGCCATAAAGATAGGCAAAAATGAGATTAAATTATTCTTATTTGTTGATCACGCGATAATTTTTTTAAAAAAACCCTAAGGAATCCATAAAGAAACTGTTGACCTGCATCAAGCAAGTCTTGCAATGCCACTTTTCCAACTATATGTGCTTACATTAAGTCTCTGTATTGCAATTTGGTAATTCTTACAACATTTCAAACATTATTATGATTATTTTCATCATATCTGTTAAGGTGATCTGTGATCAGTGATCTTTGATGTTTCTATTGTAATTGTTTTGAGGTGCCAGGTATGATGCCCATGTGACAGAGACCTTAATAAATGTTGTATGTGTTCTGATTGTTTGACTGGAAGAAAAAAAGAAACTGATGAGAAATTATAGGCTACAAAATAAACACACAAAAATCAGTATTATCAGGGGCAGTTAGGTAGTGCAGTGAAAAGAGCTCTGACCTTGGAATCAGGAGGACTTGAGTTCGAATCTCACCTCAGACACTTGACACTTAACTGTGACCTTGGGTAAGAAGTCACTTAAACCCAATTGCCTTGCCTCCCCCCCTCCAAAAAAGAAATCAGTATTTTAAAACAATAAGAATAAAATCCAAGAGATAATAATAGAAAGAAAAGTCCTAATTAAAATAATCATAAAATATATAAAATATTTTAGAGTCAGTCAGACTGACATTTATAAAATGCCTACTATGTACCAGGCACTTAGAATACAAAGAAAAGCAAAAGATAATCTCCACCATAGAAGAGTTTATAATCTACAGTCAATCTATCAAAGCATGATCAGTGCTTATATTGATTTATTTACAAAATACTTCTTCAAGCAATAAGAAGTAATTTAAATAGCCAGAGGGATATCCATTGTATGTGACTGGCCCAGACTGATTTAATAAAAATGACAATACCAAAGTCAATGAACAGATTTAGTGCTATACAAGTCAAACTACCAAAGAGATACTTTATATAGTTAGATAAAAGAATAACCAAATTCATTTGGAGGGCAAAAAATCTAGTATATCAAGGAAAATTATTTTAAAAGTTAGGAATTTAGGGGAAATAGCACCTATGGACCTCAAACTATATTATGAATCAGTCATCAACAACATTTAGTATTAATTAAAAGCAGACAAGTTGGTTGATGGAATAGATTAGAAAAAGGGAGAATAAAAAATAATTGAACTCTATAAACCCCCAAATATAAATTACCTAGGAGAGAATTCCTTATTTAAACTTGCTATTTTAGTCTGACTAAAATTAAGCTTAGACACCTTATAGCATATTCCACAATGAATTCAAAATGGGCAGATGATCTGACTATTAAGGATTATGCCATAAAAATTTTAGAAGAGAAACAGATTATATAACTTCCACACTTATGGGGAGGAATAAATAACCAAACGAGGGATAGAGGCAATTACAAAAAAAGAAAATAAATAATTCTGATTATATTAAATTGAAAGGCTTTTACACAGACAATAAGAGAAAGGGTTGGTTTGGAAAATATTTGTATCAATTATCTTTGATAAGGTTTTAATATGCAAGACACATAAACAACTAATAGAAATATATAGGAACAAACAATTCTCAAAAGAATTTCAAACAATTAGCAATCAGATGAAAGAATGCTCCAGATCACTAACAATAAGAGAAATACACATCTAAACAACCCTGGAATTCTGCTTCACAAACAGAAAATTGGTGAAGATGACAAAAGAGATGAATAGTCAATGTTGGAGGAGTTGTCAAAAGACAGGCACACTATTGCATTGTTGGTGAGGTGTAATGGTAATGAAATTTGGAGATCCCTTTGTATCGGAAAGCTTACAGGTACTTAGCACCTAGTTTCAAATTAAGCCTCTGTTAAAGAAACAGAAGGCTGTTGCTGATATAACAGGAAGGGGCTGAACAGGGAGGAGCTATACCATATATAAGGAAGAGCATAATGTGGGGAAGTCAGAACTTCTTGGGATGAGCACCTGAAGCCTGGGCTGCTGTTGCTGGACTGGAACTTCTGTGGATAAAGTGATTTTGATTTTGAGAATGAAGCTGCTGAAGACTTCTGAGGGCCAGTTGGAGGTGCTGAAGACTGAGGAAGCATAACTGTGGTGTAGGATTCTGTACAAATGTTGTTGTGGCTTTGTTAATGTGTATGAATGTTCTTGTGGCTCTGTTAAGCCTTGTCTTCCCAGGAACAAAGACTGTGAAGGATTTGAGATAGACTGGACACTGTGAGCTCCAACGTGGAGCAGGAACTGCATGGAGAGCTGGACAAGGAGCTGGGGGCTGTCTGCCTTTGAACTCAGGTGGTAATTGGTTAGATTCAGGCAGAAGCTGGGACCATAGAAGATGAGCCATGAAAGCTAAAAGCCTGCCCTGAGTCAAGATGAAAACACCTCTCCATGGGTACTGAGTAGTGATGAAATTGTGATTTACTTGTGGCCAAGGAGTGGATGGCCTATGTATTCCCACTCTCAGGGTACTGAGTAGTGACTGATAATTAAATAGTGACTGATAATTGAATAGTACTTATGACTGAAAGTGACTGATTTGTAACTTAGTGTGCCCCATGGGTCGAGGACTTTGACCTTTTGTACTTTATGATTGAATGATTGAGTTACTAAGTGATTGATTGACTAAATGATTGTACTTTGTTCAAAACTATGTGACCACTTTCGTGAAAACTATCTGGTCATTTTAGTGATAACTTGTTGAGTTATGATGTCATTGTAAATGCTGTATTTTGATTTTTTTGTGGTAAGTTGTAATATTGTGAATGCTGTACCTTGTTTTGTTCTGATTTGTGATTGAATAAATAGAGTGTTCACTATACTATGTAATCAGAACCTTGAAAGCTGTTCACAGCAGTCATCCTCTGCAAATCAAAACAACTCTGAGGTACCACATCTCACCAGTCAGATTGGCTAAGATGACAAAACAGGAAAATGATCAGTGCTGGAGAGGATGTGGAAAAACTGTAATACTAATAAATTGCTGGTGGATCTGTGGAGTGATCCAACCATTCTGGAGAGCAATCTGGAACTATGCCCAATGGGTTATAAGTAATTTCATGTCCTTTGACCCAGCAATACCACTTCTAGGGCTGTATCCCAAAGAGATCACAGAAGTGGAAGGAAGACCCACATGTACAAAAATATTTATAGCAGCCCTTTTTGTGGTGGCAAAGAATTGGAAACTAAAGGGGCTGCCCATCAATTGGGGAATGGCTGAACAAGTTATGGTATATGAATGTAATGGAATATTATTGTGCCATAAGAAACGAGGAGCAGATGGACTTCATAATAACCTGGAGAGGCTTATATGAACTGATGCTGAGCAAGAAGAGCAGAACCAGGAGAAATTTGTACACAATTACAGGCACAAAGTATGTGTGACGACCAGTTTTGATAGACTGGACTCTTCTTAGAAATACAGGACTGTAAGTAAACTCCAGAAGACTTATGATGGAGAGAGATGTCTACATTCAGAGAAAGAACAGTTTGAGTGCTGATTGAAGCAAAATACCTGCTTTCTTTCTTTTTCTTGTTTGGTTTTGTTTCCTCTTTCCCATTGTTCATTCCATCTGATACAATCCTTCTTTATAACCTGACTAATGTCTAATGTGAAATTATTTGCAGATCCTATACTTCATTGTATGCTGTGGGGGGCGGGGGGAGAAGGGAGGGAGAAGGAGAAAATTTGAAACTCAAAGAACTGGTGAACTGAATCTTATAAACTCAAAGTAAATGAACAAATTGATAAAGAAGAAAAAAAGAATTTTAAAAAAGAGTGCACTTATGATCTGTTGTTGTTTGCCCTTTTATCTTGGATTTTTTTTTTTTTTTTGGTCTTTTTGGAGGGGGGAAGGTAGGGCAATTGGAGTTAAGTAACTTGCTCAAAGTCATAAGGCTAGTAAGTGTTAAGTGTCTGAGACTGGATTTGAACTCAGGTCCTCCTGACTCCAGGGCTGGTGCTATATTTACTGCAAAACCTAGCTGCCCCCTTGCCCTTCCTTCTTAAAGAGGACCATGACATTAGGAAGGTGATGCCAAGACATGCAAGTGAGTTGTATTTAAGTGAGGGAGGGTTGTGCAAAGTCACCTGCCTCATTTTCTCCTCTGGAGCCATCTGGATCCAGTGGCAAGATACAAATCAAGACAACTGGAGATGGCCTTGGATATAGTGGGAGACCTTGGCCTTTCAAGTTAAGGTCTTTCTGAGTTCTTACTTTGATTGAGGCAAGGCCCATTCAGTGATTAAGGCTAGGTGAGAAATGAGGTACAGAAGGACCTTTTTACCTAGTCAAAAAGAAAAAAATCATTTGGGAGGGGGAGACCCTCAGGGTTTCTTGTCAAAACAGAAACAACTACTATTTATATTCATTCTGAGCCAATGGGGACCCAAGTGGAGTCTGGAACCTACTATTAGCTAATCAACTAGAGCCAGAGTGATTTGGGTTTAAGGTGTGGTCCTTAAGAATCTAAAATAGAGATATCCACTTGAGAATTACCCCTGATTGGCTCAGAATGAATCTAAATAGCAACTGTTTCTGTTTTGTGCAGAAACCCTGAGGGTCTTCCCCTCCCAGATCTATTTTTTTTTTAAAGGGTCCATTCTTTGCCCTATTTCTTACTAAGCTTTAATCACTTAATTACTTCAGTGAAACAGGCTTATTAAAAGACCTTAGCTTGAAAAAAATGCCACTGCATCCTGTGCAATCTCCAGTTGTCCTGATCTATCTATATATATCTGGTCACTGGACCCAGGTGACTCTAGAGGAGAAAGTGAGGCTGGTGACTTTACAAAACCCTCCCTCACTTAAATTTAGTTCATCTGCCTATCACAGCATCACCTCCCATGCTCCTCTTCAAGAACAAAGGACAAACATCAAGTATAGACCTCTGGAACAGCTTCTTTGCCTTTGCTGTGTAGCCAGAATGGGCTGTTCTTTTCAAAACAATCAGATTGGGACAGTCATATTCTCTCACTGTCCAGGGGTAAGGGTTTAGTCATCATGCACTAAATTAGATGGGAAGGACTATTTTCTGTCCCTGAGAGATGGGGTTGGGGTTTGGTCTCTTTCATTTGTCCTTTTAGGTCTTAGGGAAAGGATTGGCAGGAGAGAAGGGAATGGAATCTTTAGACCCAGAAGCTCAAGCCCCTATGACCTTGGAACCAAGATTGCAAGACTGGTTTTCTGGATGCTAGCTCAGAAGAGAAGCCCTAAAAAGCCAGGTCCCAGGATGTATGTCCAAGGAGGGCTTTAGATTTGGAATTTAGTAGGATTGATATTACACCAAGAGTTGAGTAAAACTGTGAACCTAATGCTCTTCTCCTCCCCAGATTGGGGGTGGGGTGGGATTAAGTTCCCTCCCCCCAAATGCTGAGAGGGAATGTTCTTCTTATACCTTTGAAATAAATATTCCTTTGTTAAAAAAAACAAAAAAGCTAATCTAGTAAGTGACTCAACTGAGTTCCAGGGATCCCTAAAATTGGAGGAACATAATTGGTGGAGTCTTGAGTCAATGGCAGAGACTAGATACCTCCCAAATTCCTTTAAGGGTATTATAGAATATAGAGGTGGGAGAGGGCAAGCACTGTTACATAAGTGCATAATAAGTGCTCATTCATTCATTCATTCCCACAGCAGGTTTGAAAGGAGAACCATTTCTCCTAGGAACAAAATCAAGAGTATGAACTAGAAAGAAGCCACACCTGAAGGGAGAGTTTGGGAAAGAATGACACCATTCACACATAGGTGGAGGCCAGAAAGGAGAAAACTATTCCTAAGAATACCAGAATAAAATTCCTATCCTATATAACTGTAAGGAACTCAATCCCTACCTACTTAGGGTAGTGAGGTTTTTTCTCATTTTCTTCCTAAGTCATATACAACTGTGGAATCTACCCTTTAAGTTAGGAAAATTGGCATTTTTTGAATACCTGAGTGTTGAAACTCAATTAGCATTGATAATGATAGCAGAAGAGGTATACATAATAAGATTGCAATCTGAATATTAATTGTAATAGACTATAAACCACATTCTGTATGTCTGACAAGTGCAAAATGTGGTTTTTATAATACCCAAGAAAATAAAAGAAAGAAAAGGAGCCACATTTTAGTCAGATAAGAAACTATAACAAAGTTGACATTATTGATATTATGACAAATAATATATTATTATAAAGATTGTTAGGAAATAAAGGAATAATACTTACAAAACATTTCCTGAACTACTACTGCTCAGGAAAGATCTATGCTTCTGGCATATATTCTTAGCGAAAATGGTGGGTAATGTTGCTGGAGCAAAAATAGAACAAATCCAATAAAAGAATTCTTCTACTTTATTCTTCTACTATAAGATAGCAGTTGTATGCTACATGTCTCCACTTCATTCCCGAAAGTCCTGACAAAGAACTGTCACGAGGAGGTCATCACACATATGTGGAAGTGTCATTTGCTAATGTGTTTTAGTGAAGATCACCTGCCCCTTCCAGGGTCTTTACCATGAAGACTTGGTGGGCCAAAAGTGTATGCCCACAGGTGAGCAGACCCAGCCCTCCCCAAGTTCCCAGTTCTTTAAGGGATGTTTGCAGTAGAGCAGCACTCATGGGGGCAAGCTGAGAGAAGGGAGTCCAAGTGGAGCAGCATCCATGTTGACTAGGACTATTTCCTTTTGACTTGTATGTGCAAGTGGAAAAAAGCATAGGGTATTGGCAATGAGACATCCAAATTGGAAGTGCAGTGCTGATGACCTCAAACTGAGTACTATATGGAGGTGGTGACCAGATGTGGGCAGAAGGAAGAATGGATAGAACCAGCATACTGTGGAGTCAGTGAATCACACACCCTTCATTCACAAGACTTCCCCCTTCTTCTTCTCGAGTGGGTAAGTCATTCCTCATTGACCTGCTTTACCATTCATTTCCTGTTTCCAATCTGGTGGAGGAGGGATGTGGGTGGGAAAAGTCATTTGTGTCTTCTCAAAACCCATCAAATTAACCCACATGTGGACACATTTCTTTAATTTGCTGATTCTCATTTCTATAATATTTGAAATTTACTAAAAAAAATTAGATCATCAGTTAAAATTAGTTTTTCTAACTATGAATATGTGGAATGGCATTGAAAGAAGAGTACATGTCCAGATTGCCCAACAAGAGATATACTTTTCTGTGTTCACCTACCATGTGGGCTGGAGTAGCCTTTGACTGGTTGTGAAGTAGGAACAGGCTGCAATTTTAAAAACTGACAGACTGGAAGAACCTCTCTTTCCTTCAAGCTCTTTCCTCCTGAGACCAGAGAGAAACTCTATGTGAAATAGAGAAACTCATACACAGTTCATAAAGAAGGTGCCATAGAGAAGGTCTTTGTTGTTTCCTTTATCATTCTCAGGTTCAGGTGTAGGCAGCAATTCCCACTGGGCTTTGGAGTTTGAGCCATGGCAACCTTGGAGCCAGGATTCTAGGTGAGATGTAGTCAGCTAGCCTAGAAGAGGAATCTAGAGAAGCCAAGGTACCTAGCACTCTAGACCCAGAAGGGCTTTGGACTTTGAACTTGGAACTGTGATCTATAGGAACTGAACTAAAGTATGACCCTAATTTCCTTCTCTTCCCCCAAAACTGAGGTAGTACAGAAAGGTGTTTTAGCCCCATGCATTGGAGGAAAAGTGTATATCTGATTTTTTGAACTAAATATTCCTTTGCAAAAGCTAATCGGTTAATGGTTAAATGGTACTAAGGTAGTGGGGCCTACCCTCTACAATCAGGGTAACACCACAGATAAGGGCTAGAGTCTAGCAGAGAGCCTAGACACCCTAAGAACCTTTAAGCCTCAGACCACACCTGGCCTTCAGACAGTAGGGACAGATATCTCATCATCCAGCAAGACTGAATCAACCTTAGTATTTAAATCTCTGCCCCTCTGACTGTACCTTCTCATTGGAGGTTGGAACCATGAATTGCGAAACCTACATTTAAAGAGGAGGCACTGAAAAGTCATCTCCTTGTTTCCCACCAGCTTCACTACTTTTGGACTTCTATGAGGTAACATCCTCCTGTTAGTGTGTGTGTGTGTGTGTGTGTGTGTGTGTGTGTGTGTGTGTGTGCTTGAGCATGAGAGAGAGAAAGTGAGAGAGACAGAGATTATACTTGTGCATTATACTCATACATACATATCAGTGTAGCTACACATTTCTGAGTTGAGAACACTTTGGCCTGGTGGCTACATGATGGAGGTAGCTCTCTCCTGAGCCTATGTAGCCTTATAACAGACTTTGCTTAAAACTACAACCTTGAGTATCTTATGTGGTTACTTTCTACCTCTAGAGTAGAGATGGACTTCTAAGGGAATATCAGCACATTGGCTGATATTTCTGATACGTATGCCCACATCATGATCTAAATTTAATTTTATTATGTTATGGAATAGACTTGATATCATAATTAGCAAACTCTACAGTCATTGGCTACCATGTCAGTCTTGTAGATAAATAGTATCAGTTTGGTCTCAAAGAATGTACCAGTCCACCCTCGCCTCAGTTAATATGCATAAAAATGAGGAAAAGCCCCCAAAATGGACTTTGACATGGATAGAACCTCCATCTTCTCAGATAATAATCCCTCGGTAACTTATAGTCTTGTTGAGTTGTCTGAGACGTTAAGTGATTTGCCCACATAGTAAACAGTCCAGGTCCTGCTGGCTCCAAACTGAGTATGCTATAGACTATGCCATATTACTTTACAGATCAGTTTATTGTCATGAGCTTATTGATTCAGAGTTGGGAGGAACCTTAGAGATCATGTAGTCCAACCTCCTCCTTTCACTTATGAGGAAAACAAAGTTCAGATGGTCTAAGTGACATATCCAAAGTCACACAGGAAGTGAATGAGAACCCACATCTCATGATTCCCAACCCAATACTCTTCCCACTGAAACAATCTGACTGTTTTCTAGAACAATTAAAATTTTTTTTGTTTTTAAAATATAAAAATTATTTTGAACAGATATAGTGAATACCATTGTATTTGTTTAAATGAATAGAATAATATGATTTCTAAATCCAGTACAATGTCTGCTGATTGAGAAATGGCTATATCAATTGGTGTACAAGAATATGATGGAATATGTTATAAGATATGATGAATATGAAGAATTCAGAGAAACATGGAAAAATAGATGAACTGATGCAAAGTGAAATAAGCAAAGCCTACATATAGATACATATATATGTATACACACAGGACTATAAAAATTTAAATAGAAAAAAATTAGAGCTGAATGCTGTATAATTATAATGACCAAGTTTCATCCTAAAAAAAGGGAGAAATGTATCCCCTTCCTTTTTTTTTTTTTTTTGCAGAGCAGGAAGACTATGGGTATAGAACCAACTGCATATATTAAATGTCCCAAAAGTCTTAGTGCAGTTTTAAGCTTTAAGTTAAGAAGTATAACTGCTACAACTTTTTAAAAAACACCCAACAACATTTGAAAGAATGTTTATTTAAATTTTTAAAATTAATTTTCAACACAACCACTACTTTGTGCTACACCTTCCTCTAGATGATTTTCAGACTTTTAAAAAAGACTTGTGTAAGCTGCTACTCAGTGGCTGAAAGGATTGCATTTGTAATCTTAGACCTAAAATCATCCAAAGAGATTTTCTCACATACATAACGATTTTAGTGTGACCAAACAAGAAAAAGTCTGATAAAGTTATATTAGGAGACTAAGGGGGAATCTCCTCAAATGATCCACCAGTCTGGGGAAGTGTATCTAGAAACTGTTGAACACACAGTCTAGAATGACCAAGTACCCCATTTAGATAAAATTTAAATTATAAATGAATTATTAAAAATAAAAAAAATAAATGTAAAAGAAATTTAGCTTTCAAATGATGTTTTTTGAAAATTTGTAGCCTTTATACTTCTAAAGTTATTAAAGTTTAAAATTGCACTAAGACTTTGGGGATACCCTGTACACCTTTGAATGAGAATCATAGTCTGAGAACTGAACCTCAGTGATATTCCAGTCCAAGTCACACATGAAATGAACCCCTCATTTAACATACATGGCATATGGACATCCAGCCTCTCCTTGAAGTCTTCTAAGGAGAGATAACCTACCACCTCTTGGGACAATATATTTCACTTTTAGACAATGCTCATTGTTAGAATTTTTTTCTTGACATTTTGCCTACAAATTTACTTCTTTTCAATTTCTACTCATTACGGTTAGACTTGACTGATATTTTGGCTAATTTTACTAAGCCGCTTTTTTTCCTTCTCTTCTGTTAAAAAGATGGTTCTCTGGATAAGGGGTGGAGAGAGGGACATACTCTGAAATTAAGATGATGTAAAAAACAAGGATATAATAAAACTTTTTAAAACTAAATAAGCCACAACAAATGTACTGGCATAAAACCAGGACATATCTTAAAAGAAGCATATAATCTTAAAATCAAAAGGATTCTCTGATCCACCCACCTCCACATGAAGGAATTGTTTATGGGCATCTCTGACAGAATGCCATCCAGTCTGCTTCAACTTTTCCAGCATTGGGCATAAATAGATTGAGGCAGAAATTCCCCCATAACTTAAAGCTATTGGTCCTAGTGCTACTTTTTGGGAACAATGCAAAATAAACTTCTTTAAACATTTTAACTCTTCATATACTTGAAGACAGACTTTCTATCTACAGTTATTATGTCCCTGGGATAGGCAGTGTTGTTGTTCAGTCGCACCTGACTCCTTGTGACCTTGTGGACCATACTGTTCTTAGGGTTTTTATGAAAAAGATGCTGAAGTGCTTTGCCATTAACTTCTCCAGTGCATTAAGGAAAAAAGAGGTTAAGTGATTTGGTCAGCTTACATAGCTAATAAGTGTCTGAGGCTGGATTTAAATTTAGGTCTAGCACTCTATCCACTGGCAGTACTCTGTCCCAAATCTCTTCTCCAAGCTATCTGGAGTTTCCTCAATATATATGAATTCCACATTTTTTTACATTCTTCTTGTCTTTTTCTGGGTCTTCCTTGTCAATTTTCTTCTTCAAATGCAGTGCCCAAATCTGTGCCCAGATTGAATACAATACTCTAAATATTCCAAGTGTAGTCTCAACAGCTGAGTACTGGTACTTCCCTTGACTTGGATACTTCAACCTTACTAGTCACTACTGGCTAGTTTAAGAACCATGGTGCACTGGTGGTTAATCAGCTGAATAGAAGTTCTTTTTCATGGAAATAATTCTCAGTTGAGGCCTCTTCCATTCTGTCCAGATGGCTACACTTTTCCTCCTTGTCACATACCTACCAACATGCTAACAGTGGCTTTGATTTCCTTTTTCTTCCTCAGAATGTCACTCTTCCTACATTATTTCATTCCTTCCCTGTAGTGTAAACTGAAGGCCATGCGTATTTGCATAAGACTCTCCTCATTGGTGGAGAATTATTACTTGATGCTTATCAATGAGGAGAGTCTTATGCAAATGAACTTGAGTCCTGGGTTACATCAGGAACTTTCCTGTGACCAGCAGGTAAAATATGATGCTTGATTCAAACAATGAGGAAAGGAGCAGCAGCATCTAAGGGCAAATAGGAGAAAGCAGCTGGCTGGTTTTTATAAAGCTAGGCAATATCACATGGCAGCAATAGGGTGAATCCAAAGAGATAAGACAGCTGCAATCTCAGAGCTAGGCACAGCTGGTGGGGGAGCAAAAGAGGTAAGAAGGACTTTGACCAATCTTGGAGATTTTCACCTGGGGCAGCAGCAGCAGACTATTAGGAGTCTGCCTCAAAAGCTGGTTATGATGATTAAAATGTATATATGAAAAGTATTTATACCTCTACTGAATTCTAGACTGGAGAGGGTAAGGGGTAGGCTTGATTTGGGAACGTTTTATGTGAAAAATTAAACAAAACAAAGCAGTGCATGCTCTAAATAGGTCAAGATGGCTTAGGACAAAAAGCTCTTAATTAGGAGTCAAGAAGAACTGTTCCAACTTCACTTACTATGTGACCTTCACTTCTCTGTACTTGAGTTTCATTTTGTGTAAAATAAGGGGCTTGGACTTAGTGGTCTCTTCTGGGACAGAAACCTGATGTTAGCACAAATGTGTAGAACCATTATTGCAAGACCTTCTGATTTCATGTTAGAGCATGATAGTTTCCCAGTACCATCCAATACCCCAGTGGTATATCCAAAGAGACCTTTCTCTGAGGTAACTAGCTTTGATGTGATTCTGAATTGTTACCTTTTCTTGGTCTATTCTACCCAAGTCAACACCTTAATTCTTTCTGTGAAGCATTTTTTTTTTTTGCTTTTTGAAGGGCAGTTGGGGTTAAGTGACTTGCCCAAGGTCACCCAGCTAGTTTCTGTGTTGTGTCTGATGCCAGATTTGAACTCAGGTCCTCCTGACTCCAGGGCCAGTGCTCTATTCACTGCGCCACCTAGCCGCCCCTCTGTGAAGCATTTTAAGATATTTTGAATGAGTGTTAAAGTTGTATTAATTCCACAGTTACATTCATTCCATTTCATTAAAAGTTTTATTGAAAAGCAGAATTCCTGGTTTGGTGGAAAAGGTGTAAATCTCAACAGGGAACAGAAAATACCATTCTCAGTGTTATCCCTTCAGAAAAAGCCATAACTAGGTAAGTTTTATAATATTTTCTCATATACTCAGCACTGGAGAGATAGTGTGCCATAATGAAGAGTAGAGCTGGTCTCAAAGACAGGAAGACTAAGATTCAAATTCCTCCTCTCAAGGTACTGGTTCCATGATCCTGGGGTAAGTCACTTAACTTCTCAGACCTGAGGCCAGAGGTCTCAAAGATGCAACCACATGAGTCTCACTGGGCACTACACTCCTGAGTGCTGCTGAACCAGATTAAAACATAACTGGGAAATATTTAACAAAATAAATAAAAATATAACAGAGCATTGGTAATGTTATTATGAGGGCAGTTAGATGGAGCAGTAGAAAGAGAACCAAGCCTGGAGTTAGGAGGACCTGAGTTAAAATTCAACCTCAGAATCTTACTGTATGATCCTGGACAAGCCACTTAACTGTGTTTCCTCAGTTTCCTTAGGTATAAAACGAGCTGGAGAAGGAAATGGCAAACTATACCAGTATTTTTGCCAAAAATACTCCAAATGGGGCGGCAAAGAGTCAGATAAGAATGAAACAACTGGAGAACAATACAATGTGGTTTTCTAAGTCAATATGTGGCATCAAGGATCCTTTTATAGGGTTAATGGTCCAGTTTTTATGTGTGTGACATCACTGTTCTAGGCAACACTAAGATTAAAAGTTGCAAAGAAGGTGATGATCCACATTGTGGGAGGGAGTTTCCTCACTCAAGAGTTTCCTGTACAATAGAAATCACAGGTTCAATCCCCATCTGTTTACTTAACTTGTTCAGTTGTTTTTGGTCATGTCTGACTTTGTGACCCCATTTGGGGTTTTCTTTGCAAAGATATTTGAGTGGTTTGCCATTTTTTTCTTCAGCTCATTTTGTAGCTGAGGAAATGTAGACAAACAGGGTTAAGTGACGTATACAGGATCACACAGCTAGTAAGTATCTAAAGGCAGATTTGAACTCAGTAAGATGAGTCTTCCTCTTACTATCCTAGGATAGTACCCTATCCACTGCACCACCTAGCTGTCCCTGTATGCTTAGCACTATGTGTCAAGACTCCAGATAAATGATCATAGCCACTTATTTTTCTAGATCCTTTAATACAACAGTAGACACATCAGTGCCTTTAAGAGGCCGTTTCATTCTCTCTCTCTCTCTCTCTCTCTCTCTCTCTCTCTCTCTCACTCACTCTCTCTCTCTCTCCCTCCCTCCCTCCCTCCCTCCCTCTTTCTTCTTCTTTCTCCCTCAGCTACAGGGACTGATGGGAAATAGCAACAGCAGAAAAACCAAGGCACTTGCTAAGAATAGTGTGGTTTTTCTTGAGCAAAGTCTTTGGGCCAACTGAATCCAAGCAGTAGTCACTCTGCAAAGAGGTCTTTTTCTTCCCCCCCCAAATCAAAGAATAGTGGTTCTGTGCACCCACTGTGAAAAGATCTTTTATTTGTGTATCAGTCTTTTCAATTGCACCCTCACACATTCAAAGTGGTCACCTTCAGAAGGTATACCTATAGTATGTGATCACCTTGAAATACCCAAGTTGACAATTTACCATTAAATTTCTAATCAAAAATTGAAGAAGCATTAAGATAAATGAAAGGAGATAAACCACAAATAGTCTGTGTAATATTTTATATTATAACCCAATTTTGGGACAGAGACTTGGGGGAGAGATTGAACTGACAGAAAGACAATGCCCAAACTTCCAACCTCTGCCCCTTCTCCAACCACTTATTGGTAAGGGGACCTGGAACTAGTTTAGAGCCATTAGGCAAAGTGAGTAGAATTTGGTGTGGTACTTTGCACTGTTAGCAAGAACTCTGAGTCCAAAAATACCCAAAATTGTGAGCTGGTAAACACCCCAGTTTGTGAAGGATCAAAATTCAGGTATTTTTACTTCGCCCTTTTCTAGCTGCCATATTTTGTCCATTCCTGGGGAGAGTTGGGGGTTTTAAAAAAACTATGACCCCATTATGGGTGGGAAGAGGATTCATGAATTGCATAAAATGGACAAGTCACACCCCTGAAGAGGAGTGAGCTATTGGTGAAACTCTACCCACATGGGGGGTAGTGAGAATCCTCAAGCATGCTTATATATGTCCACTATGTGGACATATCTGCTTCTTATGTCTTCTCCAATAAGAGCATTATAGTATTCCTAGGGTCTTTGCCTGTGAGGCCTATGTCCAGGAGGCTACCCTACACTCCATCAACTGAATTCACCACAACACTTTTGATTTAAGGTTTGGGTTTTTGTTTTGTTTTTTGGTGCTGCTTGCTCTGGGTGCCAAAATTGCTAGTTAAGTCTCAGAATAAGTTTATTCCAACACATGTCCATATGGCTGAGTAAATCATTGACAGCTCAGCTTACCTAGTTTCCTAATGGTAATCAAGAAATATAGAGAAGAGGTTTGGAGAAAGAGAATAATAATAGTCATAGTAACAGCTTGCATTTATATGGCTCCTATTATATGTCAGGCATTGTGCTAAGTGCTTTGCAAATACTATCTCATTATATCCTCACAATAACTCTGGGAGGTAGTTACAAGATATAAATCCCCAAAAGAATAAATTTTATATGCAAGAGCGGTAGTACAAAGATATGCTCTAAAGTCAGGAAAGGCACAGAAACAGAATTGATCACTTTGTTAACTAAAACTCAACAGGAAATTCCCTTCCAACCTAAATTAGCATGGATTCTGAATTACAAACTATTTAAAATATGTTTTTGTAACTTTTCAAATAGATATTAATAACCCCAATTAGGCCAATAGTGTGGTATTCTTATAGAGGCCTGTAAAGTGTCTGCTTTAATTACTTCCTCTCAATGGTTTGTAGTTAGCATATCAACTGTTAGTACTTCCATTCATAAGATTTTGAACTAGAAAGGACCCATCATCATATAGTTTAATTTTCTCCTCTTAGAGGTGAAGAAACTGAAATCAAGAAATATAAAGTAATTTGCCCAAGATCCTAAGTGGTAAGATTTAAATAAAGGTTTTCTATTCCAGGCTTTTAAAACATTTAGGGAAGTTTGTGAATTAAAAAAAAAATACAACCAATGTGTTGGGAGTGTTGCAGAGTTTTGGTGGCATGGCAGGAGATCCAATTTCTCCCTGCATACAGTTCACATGCTGTTATCAGACCAGAGTGACTCTAATATAAAGGTTGCCCTTTGCAGTGTATTTCTCAATTACCTATTGTTTTATGTAAAAATTTCCCTAGCAATCAGGAGCATTGTTGTTGTTCATGACCCCATTTGGGGTTTTCTTGGCAGAGAGAGTGTGATTTGCCATTTCCTTCTCTAACTTATTTTACAGATGAGGAAACTGAGGCAAACAGGGTTGGGTCACTTGCTCAGGGTCACATAGCTAATGTGTCCAAGGCCAGATTTGAACTCGGAAGAATGAATCTTTCTGACCTTAGGCTCAGCATTTTATCTACTTGGTGGGGGGCCATCTCCAGTCATCCTGTTCTGTATCTGGCCACTGAACCCAGTTGGCTCCAGAGAAGAAAGTGAAGTTAGTGACTTTGCACAGCCCTCCCTCACTTAAATCCAATTCAACTGTAAATCATGACATCATGGTCCTCTTCAAGAAGGAAGGACAAACAACAGTATCTACTGAGATACCTAACTGCTGATACCCTGCCCTTATAATTTCCAAGATGGTTCTGTCCATGAGAAATATAGTGATTCTGCAATTGGATGTATTCTTTCCACCAGACACCCAGGCAATGTTTCCTAAGATTTTCCATGGCTTTATGAGTGTAAAGACAAAACGCCCATATCTTTCCCCAATTTTCTCTGATGGGCTAGAAGTTTAAATGTGGGTAATTGGGCAAAATCAGAATTGTAAGAATTGTATCCAGGGTGGAGACCCCAGGGTAAACAAACTTTGAAGGCGTTGACAGCACTAACACTCAGCAGAAAGAAATGAGTTTAACACCTAGTTAGAAATATTATTTAAGGGCGGCTAGGTGGCGCAGTGAGTAGAGCGTCAGCCCTGGAGTCAGAAGGACCTGAGTTCGGATCCGGCCTCAGACACTTAACGCACACACAAACAAAAACCTAGCCGTGTGACCTTGGGCAAGTTACTTAACCCCAATTGCCCTCCAAAAAGCAAATATATATAATTTAAAATAGGAACCTACCAGACATCTATAATAGGTAAGCTCCCCCTGGCCCTGTTCATCTTACTCTCTGCTTCTTGTGTCTTCTCCAATACGAGCATTATAGTCTTCCTAGGATCTTTGCCTGTGAGGCCTGTGTCCAGGAGTCTACCCTACACTCCATCAACTGAATTCACCACAACACTTTTGATTTAAGGTTTGGGTTTTTGTTTTGTTTTTTGGTGCTGCTTGCTCTGGGTGCCAAAATTGCCAGTTAAGGCTCAGAACAAGTTTATTCTAATTGGAATAAAGCAGTCCTACTGTTTCCTTCCCTCTACCCCTTCCACTTCTTAGATAAAAGAACAAATACTTTCCTTCCCATTTCCTTTTAACCTCATGTATTACCAGCTACCAGGAGAATGAAGGAAAAAGGAAGAAGAAAACACTCTCTCACTACCACATTGACATTATTAAATTGTCTAATTTTAGATATAAAACTTGAGCCAAACCTGTCTAAATGCTCATAAACTCTATATTAGTAGGATGAATTAGGCTGAATGAATTAAATTGTTATGTGTCTAACTCACCAGATAGTGCTGGAAAGCAAGGCAGGCTGAGCTGTCAATCATCCCCAGAGTCAGAGGATCTGTCTGAGCATGCCTAAAGAGCTTGCTTTCCCCCTTTTTTTCCCTTCCTGTGAGCAGTTCCTTTTGAAACTTATTTTTTCTTCCCCAGGGTTTTCCATTTCAAGCACCTCACTCCCCCTCTCTTAGTGGGGGTTTGGATTTATTTTCAAAACCAGACAAATGATTATTCCCAGGTTGCAGGCTTTTATCAGTTTGTGCGTTTGCGAGGGTTTTTATTTTTTAAATAAAGAAGATTGGGGGGGGGGTCAGGTTTATAACATTCTAGCATTGGTCTCTCCACTTTTCCTTAAGGGCCCTCCCACCAAGTTCAGCTACCTCCATGTCTCCAATAAGTATTTCACCTCTCTAAAACAGGGAGTACTCTATCTTCCTTTCATGTAGATAGATGAACTCTGAATAAAATATTACAAACAGCTTGGGCTTATGTTGGACAACATTTAAAACTTGGAAACCAAAATATTACTTTGAAACAAAGGTGAAGGCTTCCCAAGGAAAGATGTTAGGGAAAACAAAAAGCCCACAGGGACATTGAAACTGCTTCTTAGAGAAAGGGAGGTGATTAGACAAGAATTCCACCTGTCTAGACTCAGTAAGTTTCTTTTTTCTTCACTACACATCAGCCATCTCTTCTTCATGGCTTGGTGGTGGTGGTAGGAATCATTCAAGTACAGACCAGCCCATTGCAGCCAGTGAGCCAGGCAACTGCCCCAACTCTTGTGAGTCTTTGTCCCCTGTGGGCTCACGTATATTATCGGAGATTGGACACGTTCTTAGAATTTGAAAAAAAAATTATACAGAAATATTAGATGCAAATTAAGAGAAAACTGGCATAGGCAAGGATAAGTTTGCTCATAGCTGATTTTTCAGCAACATTTGGGGAATAAGGAGGTAGGAAGAAGTCTTCTAGAAGAAAAGGAAGCAGGCATTAACATGACCCTGGTACAAATCTCACAAACCACTCCATTTTACTTTTCCTATGCACTTAAATTCTCATCTGTATTATATTTGTTTCTTATTCCCTCTGTTTAAACTAAAAACTCCTTGAGAAGCAAGAGTTAATGTTGCTTTTCATCCTTGTATCCCTAGCACCTAGTACAGCTACCATGGACATAGTAGGGATATGGTAAATGTATGTGTTCATTACATTTGAAAGAACAAGAACAGATTTAGAAATGAGCCAGACTACGTGAATCTGGAAAAACCCAAATATTCCAAAAATGATTAAAAGGAAATTAAAGTTATCTAATTTTTTTCTTCTGAATTTAGCAAACATCAACTAAAATGAACATTTTCATTCTACTAGAATACCTAGTAGAACAGAAAAACAGAATTGTACAGGAAACCATGAATCTTTCATGTGGTTTACTTTTATTTTTAAATAAATAAAAAATTGTGGTCCTGGGGGGTGGGGCAGAGTGGCTAGGGGGTGGGGTAGAGTAGAAGCAGGAAAACTCCATGAGCTTCCCCCATAACCATCTCAAATACCTTTAAAAATGGCTCTAAACAAACTTTAAGGCTACAGAAACCACAAAGTGACAGAGAGAAACAAATCTCCCAATGAAGACAGCCTAGAAGGCAGACAGGAAGGGTTCATTGCAGCCTGCCAGGAACAGAGTCCAGCCCCAAGTGAGCCTAAAGTTTTAGCCTCAGAGTAACCTGACCAGTAGCAGCTAAAGGGATTTTGGGAGAGTGGAACACCAGCAACTGTGGCAGTTTCCATAATTATTAACCCATAAATGCCAAAGAAAAAGTGAGAGGTCAGTGTAGACTTTGGGAACAGGGAGTCCGGGAGTGTTGTGTGGTCTCTGCCCCTGTAGGGAAAAGTGGCTGAGGCACTGTGGCCACTGCTGCAGACATGAGCTCCTGGACTGCAGATTGTAGGGGGACCAAGAGACCAGTCTGAGGGGTAATCACTCTTGCTTTAACCTGCTTGGATCTGGATTGCTGTCAAGGGTGGAGGTCCTGGGGTGTGTGACCAGTGAGCCAGAGCCTGTGGAGGCTTCAGAGAGGGCAGCCAACTAATAGCTCTGGCAGCTGTGAAAAGCCCAGCAATTTGGGACAAAGCTCTCCTCTCTGGAAGCAGAGTTCTACTGTGGCAAAAAGCTCAAAAGTCAAGTAATTGAGTGGCAACATGAACAAGCAAAGGAAGCACAGCAGTCCAACTTTGGATTCCTTTTTTGGGGACAAAAGGGATCAAAGCATGGAATGGGAGGAAGATAATGAAGTCAGAACTCCTGCACCAAAAGCTTCCAAGAAATATAGGAATTGGTTACAGGCCATAGAGGAGCTCAAAAAGGATTTTGAAAATCAAGTAAGAGAAGTGGAGGGAAAACTAGGAAGAGAAATGAGAATGATGCAAGAAAATCATGAAAAGAGAGTCAACAACCTGACTGAAGAAAGTAACACCTTAAAAAATAGACTAACTCAAATGGCAAATAGGCCCAAAAAGACAATAAGGAGAAGAATGCCTTAAAAAGTTGAATTTGCCTGATGGAAAAAAGAATCTCAAAAGCTCACTGAAGAGAATTATTCTTTCAGAATTAGATTGGAGCAAATGGAAGCTAGTGATTTTATGAGAAATCAAGATACTATTAAACAGATCCAAACAAATTAAAAAATAGAAGGCAATGTGAAATGTCACACTGGAAAAACCACTGACCTGGAAAATGAATCCAGGAATGATAATTTAAAAATTATTGGACTACCTGAAAGCCACGGTCAAAAAAAGAACCTAGAAATCATCCTTCAAGAAATTCTCAAGGAAAATTGCCCTGATGTTTTAGAACCAGAGGGCAAAATAGAGGTTGAAAGAATCCACAGATCATCTCTTAAAAAAGATCCTCAAAAGAAAACTCCTAGGAATATTATAGCCAGGTTCTAGAGTTCCCAGATCAAGGAGAAAATATTATAAACAGCCAAGAAGAAAAAATTTAAATACTGTGGAAACACAATCAAGATAACACAGGACCTGACAGCTTCTACATTGAGGGATCAAAGGGCTTGGAATATGATATTCCAGAGGTCAAAGGAGCTGGGATTAAAACCAAGAATCACCTACCAAACAAAACTGAGTATCATGTTTCAGGGGAAAATATAGTCATTCAATGAAATAGAGGACTTTCAAGTTTTCTTGATGAAAAAAACCAGAGTTGATTAGAAAATTTGATATTCAGATACAAGAAGCAAGGGAAGCATGAGAAGGTAAACAGGGAAAAGAAATCATAAGAAACCTATCAAAGTTGAACTATTTATATTCCTACATGGAAAAATAATAATTGTAACTTATGAAGCTTTTCTCAGTACGAGAATAGTTGAAGGGAATATAAATGTATATATATATATGTATATATATATGTATACATACATATATATGTCTATATAGGGGGTATATGGGTGTATGAATACATATGTGAGTGTGTGTATATATAGGTATACATGACAGAGGGCACAGGACCAGTTGAATAGGAAGGGATGACACTTAAAAGGTTAAATTGAGAGGTAAGAGAGGAATATAATGAGAGGAGATGGGGAGAGATAGAATGGGGGTAAATTATCTCATATAGAAGAGGTAAAGGAAAACTGTTACAATGGAGGAGAACAGGGAGGCAAAAGGGAATGGGTCAACCTTACTCTCATTGAATTTGGCTTAGGGAGGGAATGACATACACACTAAATAGGATATCTTATCCTACAGGAGAGTAGGGAGGAAGGGGGTAAGAGGGGGAATGATGGAGGGGAGGATAGGTTGTGAGGGAAGGAAGTTAGAAGCACATACTTTTGAAAAGGGACAGGGTCAAAGTAGAGAATAGAACAAGTGGGGGATAGAATAGGAGGGAGGGAAATATAGTCAGTCTTTCACAATATATCCACTATGGAAATGTTTTTCATAGGTACACATGTACAACCTATATTGAATTGCCTATCTTCCCAGTAAGGGTGGGTGACAAGGGAGGTAGGGAAAGTATCTGGAATTCAAAGTTTTAAAATCAAATGTTTAAAAAAATTATTTTTTTTTACATGCACTGGAAAATAAGATATACAGGCACTGTCGTGTGGAGATCCATCTTATCCTGCTGGAAAGTTGGATGGAGAATGGGGGAGGATATAGGAGAGAGGAGATTTGGGGGGGTATTCAGTGGGATCGATGTTTTGGGGTGGTGGGTAGGAGAAAGACAGGAAGAAAATTTGTAACTCAAAATCTTGTGGAAATGAATGATGTAAACTAAAAATAAACATAAAATTTAATTTTAAAAATAAATAATAAATTGAGTCTGTAACTTTCATAGCTGTCCTGTTTGTGATGTTTTTCTGGCTTTAAATTCTGTTCTCCTCTGTTCACTGGCTTTTTTTGTTTGTTTCTTTAAAGATTGATCTTTTCTTCCTTTTGGGGCAGGGGGAGAGGATTATGTTATCTTTATTTCTTCTTTCCCTACAAGTTGGTGGAAAAAGAAAAGAAAAACAAAGCATTTGTAATAAATATGTGGTCAAGCAAAATAAATTCCTACACTGGTTGTGTTTGCAAATGTATGCATTTTTTTTATACCGAGTCTATCATTTCTCTTTTAGGAGGTAGCTAGTATGTTTCATCAGCAGCCATCTATAAAGCTGGTTGGTCACTGTATTAATCAGAGGTCTTAAGTCTTCTAAAGTTGTTTTTACTTGTAACATTGATGCCATTGTATAAATTGCTCTTTTGGTTCTGCTCACTTCATTCTTTATCAGTTCATGAAAAGTTTCCCAGGTTTCTCTGATACCAACGTTTAATAATTTCTTATTCAATGATAATATCCTATTTTATTTGCATATTGTTACTCTTTAATTTGTTTAGTTATTCCCCCAGTTGATGGGTACCCCATTAGTTTCCAATTCTTTGCCACACCCATACCTGTCATAACTAATTTTGTACATGCAGGTCCTTTTCCTCTTTCTTTGATGTCTTCAGTATATAGTCCTAGTAGTTGTATCACTGCATCAAAGAGCTAGTGACACGATTTAGTGACATTTTGGGCATAATTCCAAATTGCTTTCTAGAACTGCTGGATCAATTCACAGAACTAGTGAGTGCCTATTTTCCCACAGCCTCTTCAACAATTCTTCTTTTTGTTATCTTTGCCAGTCTGATCTATGTGAGGTAAAATCTTAGGGTGGCTTTAATTTGTATCTTTTTTTAAAAATTATTAATGATTTGGAGCATTTTATCATATGATTTTTGAGAGCTTGGATTTCTCCCTTTGAAAACTACCTGTTCATATAATTTGACCGTCTGAAATTAAAATTTCTGAGAAGGCAATAAATATTATGGACTTAGAAGGAAAGTGTGATGAAAGTGTTAGGGACATGGCATCAGGAAGATCAGACTCCCTGAGTCAGGCACTTTTTAGCTTTGCGGCCCTCAGCAAGTCATTTAACCTCTTTAAGTCTCCATTTACTTATCTGGAAAATAGGATTTAATAATACCACCTATCCCACAGAGTTGTGAGGTTCAAATGAGATAATATGTGCAAAGGGCTTCATAAATGTTAGCTGCAATTATTAGCCAGATTATCAGTGGCACATTGTTCAATTTAACAAGGTCTCAACTAAGATAGTGAGAATTGTGGAGACATACATTCCATGGTGTTAGCAAAACTTGAGTTCTGTGAAGGAACCAGTCTACAAAATCAGTCACTGCAAGATCAAAAATCAGGCAATGACTGACAGAAAGGACTCTTGGCTAAATCTCTTGCTAACTATTGAACCATTTGCCCTAGGACTTGATCACTGAGATCTATACTTTTATACTTCAAAGACATAACTTTCTGTGCCTTTTTAAACTGTCTTCATAGGGCACAGTAAAGAAAATCATTGTAGTTTTGTGGAAGGTGGAGAAGTTGTAAGAGAAAAGGCCAAATCAAGAGGTTTATTAGAAGAATGAATTGGAGTTGTCTGCCATGATTATTTTTCCAATGATCTTTTTAAAAAAAAGTGGCTGCTATGCAAAAGAACAAACCAAGGAGAAACGTGGAACTGCCAGAAAGGCTATATTTAAGCACTGTTGAAGGAGAAAAGGGAAATAGAGTTTTTTAACTCTATTTTGTGATGAAAGTGTGAGTGAACAGCTTTGGGCAAAAGCTATATTCTACAATGAAGAAAGCTCTTCCAAATTTCAGAGCTAGTATAAAAGTGAAAGAAGGAAAATGGATAATATATAGTTGTTGTGTAAAAAATTAGTTCTTTTTTTAAAGATAGAAAAGAGACTACACACAAGGTAGGAATTTGTTTTTCCTGATCGTGCATATTTTTACAAGAGCATTGTTTTTATTTTTTTTTGATGGGAGTAGGGAGGAAAGGAAGAAAGAAAAAGAAAAAACTAAGGGGGGAGAAAAAGGAGGGAAAAAGAGAGAAAGGAAGTTGAGAAGGAAAGAGAAAGAAGGAAGAAAAAAGGAAGATCAATGAGGTATCTTTTTAAAAATGAAAAGAGAACAGAAGGAAGGCTAGAAAGAAAGATAAGCAGGATGGCTTTGAAAGCTACCAATTGAATATATTAATACTTAAAGAAAAAAGTATAAATCTGTATATAATAGAGCTATGCTGTTTCATGTACAGGCATCTTTTACTTTTCTATTACATATCACATAAAGGGTATTTTATTTTGTATTTCTTCAGTTTGGAATGAAAATAAAATTTAAAAAGTAAAGTTGTATTTAGTCATGTTTTCTTTAATAGGAAGAACTAAGAAGAAAAATTCTACTCATTTTAATTAATTTTAAGCTAAAAAAATCCTTAGACTCTCTGCTACATTAAAATAGCAAAGACTAATACATGGTAAACACTATAAAAATTAAGCAAAAATATAATTCTATAAAAGCTCTGCTGTGAAAAGTCATCTGCTGAGAAGAGCATAGGCAGGAATTGTTATTACACTAGAAGAAAACTAGCCACATCACCTCCTAGGAACAATTCTAAATGTCAACAAGCTTTTACTAAGCACTCAATATGTACCAAGCACTGCACACATGATGTAACTGATCACGTGGAGCAAACTGACCGTGTCTGTGATGTTAACAATAAACCCTATTTTTTTTATTTTAAAAATTCAAAAAAGAAATTAACTTCCATCTTATCCGCAGTGGCCTGTTTTAAAAAAATTTAATTGAAGCAGTGATTAAGGTAGTGACATTACTAAGGACTTGGGTAAGTCGTTTAACCCCAATTACCCTCCAAAAAGCAAAAAAAAAAAAAAAAGTGACATTACTAAGGACAACTTGGAATTTTAGCAATTTGATCTACCAGTACAGTAGACTCATTGTTAGTTATCCAAAGTGGTTCTCTCAGAGGGCAGAGAAAGGGATGGGGGGGAGCTCTTGGAGGGGTGGGTAAAGTGGGGGGGATGGGAGGGTGAGGGGAGAAGATAAGGTAACAGGGATAGGGTAAAAAAAAGAGGCTGAGAAAGTGTTGAATAAAAATAAGATGGAGGGAAATTTACAAACAATAATTATAAATGAATGTGAATGGGATGTTCATAGCAGCTCTCTCTGTGGTGGCAAAAGAACTAGAAATTGCAGGGATTCCCATCAATTAGGGAATGACCAAAGAAGGTGTGGTATGCTTGTGATAGAATACTATGATGTTATAAGATATGATGAAGTAGGTGAGTAGAACCAAGAGAACATTGTTCATTTTAAGAACAACTTTGAGTGACTAAATTATTTTGACTTTTGTAAATACACCAATTAAAAATAAAAGACATAGGAAGAAAGATGCTATCTGCATCCAGAGAAAGAAATGATAAATTGAATTATGTATAGAATACTTTTATGTATATCTACATATATATATATATATATATATATATATGTACACACATATAAGATACCTATTTGTAATCTAATGGTAGCTTTCTGGGAGGGGGGAGGGAAGAAAAGAATGAAAAATTTTACATGACCACTTTGTTGTATATATGAAGGGAATAACAAGTAGTACATGGTAGATCTGCAGTTTTATGTGCAATCATCTTTTTTAATTGTATCGTGTTATAGAAACGCTTATTTTGTTCCATGAATAGAAAACAAAATAAATTTGTACAGAAAAATAACAACAACCACAACAACAAACCAAAGTGGTTCTTGAATGGGATGCTCCAGGTTACAGAGTTCCTGTTTATAGCACACATGGGTTATTATCTTTTTTTCCCCAGTGGCGCATTAGATAGGGTTCTGGGCCTGAAGTCAAGAGATTTGACAACAAATCTGGCCTCAGACACTTACCAGCTGTTTGACTCTGGTCAAATCATTTCACCTGTTTGCCTCAGATTCCTCAAATGTAGAATGGAGATAATATGACCTACCTTCTGGGGCTGCTCTTGTGAAGTGTAATGAGATGTTTATATTGTACTGCTTGTCATCTATTAAAAATGAAATGTAACCTTGATTTCTGAATATATCCTTTCCCACTTCCTTATCCAGTAAGCCGTCTCTTCAAAATAATTTTTTTTAAATGAGAGAAAAAGCTCAATAAAACCAACAAATATATCAACTGGATCTGACAGTATGCTCAATATTCCACATTGTCTTTTCTCCAGGGGAAGGGGCAGATGAGAACAATTTGTAACAGTCATGAAGGCAGCGCTGGGGAACACTTAGAACTTGGTTAGACACTGAAGACATCAAGATCATGCACTGCATCTCGGGCCATGACTTTTGTCCTGCCACTGTACTTCTATGCCTCAGGAAGAGAGAGTGAGGTTGATGACTTTGTGCAACTCTGCCGCATGTAAATCCAATTCAGGAGCAAGTCAAGACATTACCATGATATCACTGGTCTTCTTTGAAAACAAAGGACAAACAACAACAACCTCATTCTCTACAAAGTGGCTATTATGACTAAAGGAAGATGTTGTTTGTGGGGAGAACAATAACCTTCTCCCAAGACTTCCTTCCTCTTTTTTTTTTACTTTTTTTGAATAAGTTTTTATTGAATAAGTTTTTATTGATGTCTTTTGTTTTTTCACATCATTACAGTTTTCCACAGCATTTCTCCCCCTCCCTCCCAGAGAGCTATTCTATATGAAAATAGTATTTTTATTAATTTTTTTGGTTAGATTTAGTTTTCAACATTCATTTCCACAAGATTTTGAGTTACAAATTTTCTCCCCATCTTCCCTCTACCCCCCACTCCAAAACATCGATCCTACTAAATACTGCTTCCTTCAATCTGCTCTCTTATATCCTCCCCCGTTCCTCTTTGACTTTCTAGTATGGTAAGATGTATTTCTATACACCAGTGCCTGTGTATCTTATTTCCCAGTTGCATGTTAAAAAATAATATATATATGTGTTTGATAACATTTGATTTTAAAACTTTGATTTCCAGGTTCCTTCCCTTCTTCCCTCACCACCCACCCCTACTGGGAGGAAAAATGATTCAATATAGGTTATATATGTGTAGTTATGCTAAACATCTCCACAGTAGATATTTTGTTAAAGTGACCATATTTCCCTCCATCCTATCCCACCCCCCACTTGGTCCATTCCCTACTTTGACCCTGTCCCTTTTCAGAAGTGGGTGCTTCTAACTACCCTTCCCCCCAACCTGCCCTCCTTTCTATCATCCCCCCTCTTATCCCCTTCCCCCCTACTTTCCTGTAGGGTAAGATACCCAATTGAGTGTGTATGTTATTTCCTCCTTAAGCCAAATTCAATGAGAGTAAGGTTGACCCATTCCCTTTTGCCTTACTGTTCTCCCCCTCCACTGTAACAGTTTTTTCCTGCCTCTTTTATATGATAATTTACCCTATCCTATCTCTCCCTATCTCATTATATTCCTCTCTCACCTCTTAATTTTATTTTTTTAGATATCATCCCTTCCTATTCAACTGATCCTGTGCCCTCTGTGTATACATGTACACACATATACACACTCACATATGTATTTATACACACATATACCCTCCTAATACAAACATGTATATGAATACATTTATACATATATATTCCCTTCAGCTGTCCTACTGAGGAAAGTTTCATGAGTTACAATAATTATTGTACCATGTGGGAATGTAAATAGTTCAACTTTAATAAGTTCCTTATCATTTCTTTTCCCTGTTTACCTCCTCATGCTTCTCTTGCTTCTTGTATTTGAATGTCACAACTTCTGTTCAGCTCTGGTTTTTCCATTAAGAATGCTTGAAAGTCCTCTATTTCATTGAATGATCATATTTTCCCCGGAAGCATTATGCTCAGTGTTGCTGGGTAGGTGATTTTTGGTTTTAATCCTAACTCCTTTGACCTCCAGAATATCATATTGCAAGCCCTTCAATCCCTTCATATAGAAGCTGCTAGATCTTGTGTTATCCTGATTGTGTTTCCACAATATTAAAATTGTTTCTTCCTGGCTGCTTGTATTATTTTCTACTTGACTTGGGAACTCTCGAATTTGGCTATAATATTCCTAGGAGTTTTCTTTTGGGGATCTTTTTCAAGAGGTGAACAGTGCATTCTATCAGTTTCTATTTTGCTCTCTGGTTCTAAAATGTCAGGAATTTTTTCCTTGAGAATTTCTTGAAGGATGATTTCTAGGTTCTTTTTTTGATCATGGCTTTCAGGTAGCCCAATAATTTTAGAATTCTCTCTCCTGGATCTATTTTCTAGGTCAGTGGTTTTTCCAATGAGACATTTCACATTGCCTTCTATTTTTTAATTTGTTTGGATCTATTTAATAGTATCTTGATTTCTCATAAAGTCATTAGCTTCCATTTGCTCCAATCTAGTTTTGAAGGAGTTATTCTCTTCAGTGAGTTTTTTAAATTCCTTATCCATCTGGCAAATTCAGCTTTTTAAGACATTCTTCTCCTCATTAGCTTTTTGGGCCTATTTGCCATTTGAGTTAGTCTATTTTTTAAGGTGTTATTTTCTTCAATCAGATTGTTGACTCTCTTTTCATGATTTTCTTGCACCATTCTCATTTCTCTTCCCAGTTTTCCCTCCACTTCTCTTACCTGATTTTCAAAATCAGGTTTCAGAGGTTCTCCATGTCCTGTAACCAGTTCATATTTTTCTTGCAAGCTTTTGATGTAGGAGTTCTGACTTCATTATCTTCCTCCCATTCCATGCTTTGATCCTTTTTGTCCCCCAAAAAGAATTCTATGGTTGGTTTGTGCTTCCCCTGCTTGCTCATATTGCCAGTCAATTACTTGACTTTTGAGCTCTTTGTCATGGTAGAACTCTGCTTCCAGAAAGGGGAGCTTTGTCCCAGATCACTGGGGTTTTCACATATGTTGTCAGAGGTCTGAGAAGGGTGCCCTCTCTACAGACACCACACTGGCAAACTGGTGTTTCTCCCCCCAGGACCCTGCCCAAGACATCGACCCAGATCCAAGCAGGCCAAAGCAAGAGTGATTACCCCCTGAATGGTTGTTTGGTCCCCCTACAGTCTGTAGGCCAGGAGCTCCTGAGGCAGCCACAAGGCAGTGGGTGCTGCTGCAGTGCCTCCATCACCTCTCCCCTTGGGGGCGGGGGCCAGACTGTGCCCTTTCTTTCCAAGAGTTCCTGACTGACCTCTTACTTTCTTATTGGCGTTTATGGGTTGAAAAGTCTGGAAACCACCACAGGTGCTGGTGATTCTCTCCTGAATTCTGCTCCCTCTTCCTTCCTCTTACTCCTCCTTCTTTTCCCTACTGGATATATACCAGTTCCCCTATCCCTAGTTTGTTGTGAGGGAACCATGAAGCTCTGTTCTTTTATCTTTTCAGCTGTACTTGGTCACTCACAAGCTGGTGGAATGGGTCCAATCCATGCTAAACTGCTTCATCGAATAAGGTAGTTACTAACTATAATCCTTCCAGTAAGTTGGTAGCCAGTAAGAGTGGTCTGTTTTCCTGCCCACCAGAAGTGAGGGTCACTCAGAGCAATAGCTATGGGTTGCAGGCCTGAGCTGTCCCTGAATTACAACAACTAATCCATGGTAGCTGTAATGGCACAGTCAGGTATAGCACCAAGTACCTTTCTATGACAGGCAGGAGACAAAAGTCCATGGTGAAGAAGTATTCAACCCCCCTCTTTAAAAATTAGGCATACTTCCTGGTAGACAAGCTTAAAATTTTGCCATCAGTTCTGCCACTGTATCATCTAGACCACAGGGTTTTATCACCTCCCTTAAGGCCTTGACAACTGCCCTTGCACTGAACCCTAAGAACTATTAGATGTTGCCATCCATCCTATATCTGAGTCCTCCTATATATTCAACCACAATTCCTATGATGCCAATAGTTTCAGGGCTGAAATTCTGTAAAATGTGTGCCTTAAAATAGGGAGGTTTTGTGGATTCTGATTGTGGAGCAAGGACACCTAGCAAGTTAGAGAGTCAGATTTTAAACCCAGGCCTTCTGATTCTAAATATTGTACTCATACATGGTGTTATACCATGGTTGGCAACAAGGACTATGAATGGTTGAGTGTTAAAATGCTTTTAAATTCTCAAATATCCTATGGGTGACAATTATCTTTTTTTGTCTTTATTAATTTGTTTACTTTAAGTTTATAAAAGATTCAGTTTCACAATCCTTTTAGTTTCAAATTTTCTCCCCCTTCCTCTCCTCTCCCTGCCCCTCCCTCCCCCCATGGCAGCATGCAATCAAGCATAACATTTGCAAATCCTTTTACATTAGACATTAGTCAGGTTGTAAAGAAGGTTTATAACCTATGGACTGAACAATGGGAAAGAGGAAACAAAACCAAACAAGAAAAAGAAAGAGAGCAGGTAGTTTGCTTCAATCTGCATTCAGACTCTGTAGTTCTTTCTCTGAATGTAGACATCTCTCTCCATCATGAATCTTTTGAAGTAGTCTTATAACCTTGCATTGCTGAGATGAGCCCAGTCTATCAAAGTTGGTTGTCACACATACTTTGTGTCTATAATTGTGTACACATTTTTCTTGCTTCTGTTCTTCTCACTCAACATCAGTTTGTGTAAGACTCTCCAGGTAAGTATTAAGTCTGTCTGCTCCTCATTTCTTTTTTTTTTTTGCTTTTTGGAGGGCAATTGGGGTTAAGTAACTTGCCCAAGGTCACACAGCTAGGTTTTTGTTTGTGTGTTCTTAAGTGTCTGAGGCCGGATCTGAACTCAGGTCCTTCTGACTCCAGGGCTGACGCTCTACTCACTGCGCCACCTAGCCGCCCCTGCTCCTCATTTCTTTTTTTTTTTAAAGCAATTGGGGTTAAGTAACTTGCTCAAGGTTACACGGCTAGTCATTATTTATGTGTGGGTGCTCATTTTCTGAGGCTGGATTTGATCTCGGGTCATCCCAACTCCGAGGCCGGCACTCTTACTCACTGCGCCACCTAGCCGCCCCAAATATATATATTGGTTTTGTTTATCATCCTATGTATTTTATTTGATGCATTTTTTTTTTTTTGCTTTTTTTTTTGGAGGGCAATTGGGGTTAAGTAACTTGCCCAAAGTCACACAGCTAGGTTTTTGTTTGTGCTTGTTAAGTGTTTGAGGACGGATCCGAACTCAGGTCCTTCTGACTCCAGGGCCGGCGCTCTACTCACTGCACCACCTAGCCGCCTGCTCCTCATTTCTTATAGCACAATAGTATTCCATTACATTCATATGCCACAACTTGTTTAGCCATTCCCCAATTGATGGGCACCCCCTTAATTTCCAATTTGCCACCACAAAAAGAGCTGCTATAAATATTTTGTACACATGGGTCTTCTTCCCACTTCTACAATCTCTTTGGGATACAACCCTAGAAGTGGTATTGCTGGGTCAAAGGGTATGCATTTATTGCCCTTTGGGCATAGCTCCAGATTGCTCTCCAGAATGGTTGAATCAGTTCACAACTCCACCAACAATGCATTAGTGTTCCAAATTGTCCACATCCTCTCCAGCATTTGCCATTTTCTTGTTTTGTCATCTTAGCCAATCTGACTGGTGAGATGGGGTACCTCAGAGTTTTTTTTATTTGCATTTCTCTAATCAATTATGATTTAGAGCACTTCTTCATATGCTTATATTTTTTTTATTTCTTCCTCTGAAAACTGCCTGTTCATAGCCTTTGACCATTTATCAATTGGGGAATGACTTGTATTCTTATAGATTTGACTCAATTCTCTGTATCTTTTAGAAACGAAGCCTTTATCAGAGACACTGGTTGTAAAAATTCTTTCCCAATTTCCCACTTCCCTCTTAATCTTGGTTATATTGGCTTTGATTGTACAGAAACTTTTCAATTTAAAGTAATCAAAATTATCCATTTTGCATTTTATGATGCTCTCTAACTCTTGTTTGATCATAAAATCTTCCCTTCTCCATATATCTGACAGGTAAACTATGCCTTGCTTTCCCAGATTGCTTATAGCATTGGCCTTTATACCTAGATCATGCACCCATTTAGACTTGATTTTGGTATATCGTGTTAGTTAATGGTCTATGCCCAGTTTCTGCCATACTATATTCCAGTATCCCCAGCAGTTTTTTTATCAAATAGTGAGTTCTTATCCCCCAAACTGGGGTCTTTGTGTTTATCAAACAGTAGATTATTATAGTCATTGACTGCTGAGTCTCATGTACTCAATCTATTTCATTGATCCACTACTCTATTCCTCAGCCACTACCAAGTAGTTACGATGAATGCTGCTTTATAATAATTAAATTAAAAATTAAATTTATACTAAATATAAATTATATATAATATATATATAATTATATATAAATTTATAATAATTAAATTAACAATTAAAATCTGGTATGGCTAGACCACCTTCCCTAGCATTTCTTTTCATCAATTCCCTCAATATTGTGGACCTTTTGTCCCTCCAAATGAATTTTGTTACTATTTTTTCTAGCTCTATAAAGTAGTTTGGTAGATTGGTATGGCAGCAGATACGTAATTTAATTTAGGTAAAATTGTCATTTTATTATATTAGCTCAACCCAGCCATGAGCAACTGATGTTTTTCCAATTAGTTAGATCTGACTTTGTGTGAAAAGTGTTTTGTAATTGTGTTTATATAGGTCCTGAGTTTGTTTTGGTAGGTAGATTCCCAAATATTTTATTTTATTTTATTTTAAGCAATTGGGGTTAAGTAACTTGCTCAAGGTTACATGGCTAGTCATTATTTATGTATGGGTGCTCATTTTCTGAGGCCGGTTTTGATCCCGGGTCATCCCAACTCCAAGGGCGGTACTCTTACTCACTGCACCACCTAGCCACCCCTCCAAATATTTTATAATGTCTATAGTAAGTTTAAATGGAATTTCTCTATTTCTTGCTGTTGGATTGTGTTAAAAATACATAGGAATGCCAAGGATTTATGTGGGTTTATTTTATATCCTGCAACTTTGCCAAATTTATTTGTCTCAAGTAGTTTTTTACTTTATTCTCTAGGATTCTCTAAGTATATCATCATATCACCTGCAAAGAGTGATAACTTAGTCTCTTCTTTGCTAATTTGATACCATCAATTTCTTTTTCTTCTCTAATTGCTGCTGCTAAAATTTCTAGTGTCAAATTGAATGAGTCGTGTTAGTAGACATCCTTGTTTCACCCCTGATCTTACTGGAAATGCTTCTAGCTTATCCCCAATTACATATAATACTTGCTGATAGCTTTAAATTTATGCTACCTATTATTTTAAGGGAGACTCCATTTATTCCTCTACTTTCTAGTGTTTTTAACAGGAATGGATGTTGTATTTTGTCAAAAGCCTTTTCTGCATCTGTTGAGGTAATCATATGTTTTCTGCTAGTTTTATTGTTTATATGATCAATTATACTGATGGTTTTCCTAATACTGAACCTGGAATAAATCTTACCTCACCTAAGTGTATTATTCTTGTGATAAATTACTGTAGTCTTATTGCTAATATTTTATTTAAATTTTTTGCATCTAGATTAATGAGGGAAATTGGTATATAATTTTCTTTCTCCATTTTGTCTCTTTCCGATTTCGGTATCAGTACCATATTTGTGTCATAAAAAGAATTTGGTAGGACTCCACCAATTTTCCCAAATAATTTGTAGAGTATTGGAATTAATTTTTCTTTATTTGATACAATTCACAAGTAAATCCATCTGGCCCTGGAGATTTTTTTCTAGGGAGTTTGTTGATGGCTTGTTCAATTTCTTTTTCTGAGATGGGGTTAAGTAATTTACTTCCTCTTCAGTTAACCTAGGCAACTTATATTTTTGTAACTATTCATCTATTTCACTAAGATTGTCAAATTTATGTGCATACAATTGGGCAAAATAATTCCTAATTATTGATTTAATTTCCTCTTTATTGGATGTAGATTCACCCTTTTCTTTTTTGAGACTCATAATTTGGTTTTCTTTTTTATCATATTTACTAAAGGTCTATGAATTTTATTGTTTTTTTTTTTCATAAAACCAGCTTAGTTTTATTTATTAATTCAATAGTTTTCTTAATTTCAATTTTATTAACCTCTCCTTTAGTTTTCATCATTTCTAATTTAGTATTTATTTGGGGATTTTCAATTTGTTCTTTTTCTAGCTTTTTCAGTTGCATGCCCAATTTACTGACATACATTTTCTCTAATTTATATTTTTTTATTTTCTCTAATTTATTCATGTATGCTTTTAGGGCATTCTATTCATACCTCCTTAATTTCTTTATTCTGAGGTTAGATTTATCAAGTTCAGAGTGGGGGGTGGGAAAAGGGGGGAAGATTGAGGTTACCCACTAGTATAGTTTTGCTATCTATTTCTTCCCCTAGTTCCCTTAATTTCTCTAGAAATTTGGATGCTATACGGCTTGGTGCATATATGTTAAGTAATGATATTGCTTCATTCTTTTTTTTTTATTTAAACAAATGCTTTATTAACTTCTGTTTTACATCATTCATTTCCGCAAGATTTTGAGTTACATTCCCCCCCCCCGTTTTTCCCCTACCCACCCTCCCAGAATAGCAGTCCCCCAAGATATCACTTCCTCCAATCTGCTCTCTCCCATATCATCTCCCATACCCTCTTCGACTTTTCCATTAGAGGAAGGTGAATCTTTGTGTCCCAATGCCTGCACATCTTATCTCCCAATTACAAGCAAAAGAGTATTAATAATAGTATTTATATATATTTGAAACATTTAATCTTAAGACCTCGAATTTCAGATCCATTTCCTTCCTCCCTTGTCACCCATTCCCTCTGGGAAGATAAGTAATTCAGTATATGTTGTACATGTCTAGCTATGCAAAACATTACCATGGTAGATATATTGTACAAGGCTGCTTATAATTCCCTCCCACTCATCCCACCCCCCACCTGGTCCATTCCCTACATGATCCTGTCCCTCTTCTATAGTGGGTACTTCCAACCTCCCCTCCCCCCAAGGATGCCTTCCCATCCATCATCCCTCCTCTCATCCCCCTTCCCCCTATTCTGCTGTAGGTTGAGATATCCCATTTAGTATGTATGTCATTCTCTCCTTGAACCAAAATCAATGAGAATGTGGTTTTGCCTTTTTGCCTTCCTATTCTTCCCCTCCCTTGCAACCACTTCCCCTTGCTTCTTCTACATGAGATAGTTTACCCTACCCTGTCTCTCCCCATCTCCTCTTGCCACTTTCCTCTCTCACCTCATAATTTCACCCCTTGACTATCCTCCCTTCCCAACAAATTCAACCTATGCCCTCTATCCATATATAACTGTAACCATATACACACACATTCACATATGTATTCATATGACCACACCCCCTTCTTCCATTATTTTCATAGTGAGAAAGATATCATCACTCACAGTTATTGCTTTTCCATATAAGAATGTAAATAGTTCAACTTTGACAAGTTCCTTTTGATTTCTTTTCCCTGATTACCTTCTCAGGCATCTCTTGCTTCTTGTGTCTGGATGTCAAATTTTCTATTCAATTCTGGTTTTTCCTCAAGAATGCTTGAAAGTCCTCTATTCCACTGAATGACCATATTTTCCCCTGAAACAAAATACTCAGTTTTGCTGGGTAGGTGACCCTTGGGTTCATTCCAGCTCTTTTGCCCTCTGGAATATCATATTCCATGCCCTTCAATCCCTCAGTGTAGAAGCTGCCAGGTCCTGTGCTATTCTGATTGTGTTTCCACAATATTGAAATTGTTTCTTCCTGGCTGCTTGTAGTATTTTCTCCTTGATCTGGGGTTTCTGGAACCTGGCTATAATATTCCTGGGAGTTTTCTTTTTGGGATCTTTTTCAGGAGGTGATCTGTAGATTCTTTCAACCTCTATTTTGCCCTCTGGATCTAAAACATCAGGGCAATTTTCCTTGAGAATTTCTTGAAGGGTGATTTCTAGGTTCTTTCTTTGATCATGGCTTTCAGGTAGTCCAATAATTTTTAAATTGTCTCTCCTGGATCTATTTTCCAGGTCAGTGGTTTTTCCCATGAGATATTTCACATTGCCTTCTAATCTTTCATTTGTTTGGATCTGCTTAACAGCATCTTGATTTCTCATAAAGTCATTAGCTTCCATTTGCTCCAGTCTAACTCTGAAGGAATGAATCTCCTCAGTGAGCTTTTGAGATTATTTTTCCATCTGGCAAATTCGACTTTTTAAGGCATTCTTCTCCTCATTGCCCTTTTGGGCCTCCTTTGCCATTTGAGTTAGTCTATTTTTTAAGGTGCTGTTTTCCTCAGTCAGGCTGTTGACCCTCATTTCATACTTTTCCTGCATCCTTCTCATTTCTCTTTCCAATTTTTTCTCCACTTCTCTTATTTGATTTTTAAAGTCCTTCTTAAGGTCCTCTATGGCCTGCAACCTGCTCATGTTTTCCCCTGGGGCTTTTGGAGCAGGACTTCTGACCTCACAGTCCTCTTCGCCTATGCTTCGACCCTCTTTGCCCCCAAATTAGGAGTCTAGGGTTGCATTTTTCTGTTTAATGTGTTTCCTTTGCCTTGGCATGTTGCCACTTAATTACTTGACTTTTGGGCTTGTTGCCACACTATGGCTTTAAGGCCAGATAGGGGAATTTTCGTCCCGAACGTGTTGGGGGACAACTTCCATTTCTGGCAAGCTGGAAACCCACCCACAACCTCCACCCCAGATCACAATCCAGATCCAGGGAGGTTAAAGCAAGAGCGATTACCCCCCAAGACTGATCGCTGGATCTCCCTACAGTTCGCAGGCCAGGAGCTGGAGCTGCCTCTGAAAACTACAAAATGGCGTGTCTCCTCAGTGGCTCCTAGCCCCCAGGGGAGGAAGCCAACGTGTTCCCCAAATACTGGTCCCAAAGTCCATAGGGCACTAACCTCTCACTTTGTCCTAGGCATGTCTATGTTGATAATTCTGGAATCGCCACAGCTGCTGGTGTTCTGGGGTCCCTCCAGCTGGCTGCTGGCCCTGCCGCCCTGGGGCTAAAACCATGACTCAGGCAGACCTGTGCTCGGCTCCCCGTGCTCTGCGCGCTGTACTGCTGGCTCCCAGAGTGCTGCACTGGTCCTTCCTGCAGGGCTGCTGGGCTCTCCTCAGCGGGAGGTTAGCTTCTCTCTGTTGTTCTGTGGGTGCTGGGGCTCCAGAAGTTGTTCAGAGTCCCCTTTTACATAGTTTGGAGGTAATCTGGGGGCAGAGTGGCTTGGACGAGCTGTTTCTACTCCGCCATCTTGGCTCCACCCTCTATTGCTTCATTCTTGATGGTGCCTTTTAGCAGGATATAGTTTCCTTCCTTGTCTCTTTTAATTAGATCTATTTTTGCTTTTGCTTTATCTGAGATAAGGATTGCTACCCCTGCTTTTTTTTACTTTAACTGCAACATAATATATTCTTCTCCAGCCTTTTACCTTTACCCTGTGTGTATCTCTTTGTTTCAAATGTGTTTCTTGTAAACAGCATATTATAGATTGTGGGTTTTAATCCATTTCTCTATCTGCCTCAGTTTTATAGCAGAGTACATCCCATTCACATTCACAGTTATGATTACTATCTGTGTCTTTCCCTGCATCCCATTCCCTCCCAGCTTCTTAGGCTGGGAGCTAAGGGCCTGGTTGTTAACTTTGTGTGCTGTAGCCTCTTAGTCTCTAGACTAAGGCCAAGGCCAGGACTCTTAGTGTTTACCCTGAATTAACCTGTGGCTCACAGAGCAACCTGTGGGGGAAGAGTGGTCTCACTACTTCAGGTTTCCACTTCTGTGCCCTTGGGATACAGCTCAGGCAGGCTCAGCAGTTGGTGGCCAGCAGTGCTGGTGTCTGCACATTGCCCTGGTGGTGCTAAGGCAACCTGGGCTTCTGTTGTTAGTAGTAGCTGGCTCCACCCCACTGAGCTTCTGGTTTTCGTGCTGTTCAGCTGAAGTGGGGCTTGTTGTGAAGCCTCCTGCCCTTCACTTCAGACTCAGTACTGCTTCAGTTATACCCTTCCTCTAGGACTCCCAAACCTGAGACTGTTTCTACTATTTCAGGGTTTTACACTGGGTGGGACATTGATCTGTGTTTTTTGGTTCAGGGAGGGGGAATCAGAGCAGCTAGCATTTACTCTGCCATCTTGACTCCTGGAGGTTTAAGTAGGTGATTTTTAAACATCCAGGCTGTGGGCTGATAGCCCCAGGAGAAACGGCAGTCACTGCTGTGGGCCCTGGGCTTTCTCTTACCCAGCTCTGACTGATCCTCTGCCCTGTGAGCAGTCTGTGAATCACCCTTGGGGTGGGTGAGTCCACTGGCTAGGGCTTACTCTGTATTCTGCTCTCAGGTCTCCCTCTACCCAGACCTATGTGGGCACTTTTCTGGGCTGGGAATCTGACACGCTCCATCTCCAAATGGATTCTGTCACTCTAAAATCAGTTCAGATTCCCTTTTTAAAGGTTAGTGATGGAATTCATGGAGGAGCTTAAAAAAATTCCTGCTTCCGTTTCACCATCTTGGCCAGATGACAATTATTTAGGTCCGAAGAATCTCCTTCTCTTCCTCCAATCTGATGCCTATGTTTTATTCATTTAAGTGACCATTAAATTCATCAAAAGATCTATCCTTTTCCAAAGTGCTAGATATAGAGTCCAAGGACCCAAGTTCAAACCCTACCTCTACCAACTGTTAAAAAAAAATCAGGAATCAAAACCTAGATCTAAGCAAAGGAAAAGTTATAAATGGGCTGGAAACACTCTAGATTTTAAAAATAATGATGATGCTGCCTAAGCTGTGGCCTCGACCATAAATCTTTTTTTTTTGGGCCCAAATTTCCTGTAAAATGAGGGAGTTGGACTAGATTATCTCTAAACTCCAAACCTATGAGTCTGTGAGTCTATGAATCAGTTTAGCCTTACAACAGCCCTTCTGTGGTTAGGGGAGAAATTCACTATCTCTAGTTAAGAGAGGAAGAAAGTGAGGTAGAGATGGTTTAAATGACTTCTCCAAGTTAAGAAAGTGAATTAGTTGCAGAGTCATGATAGAAGCCCTCATGTCCTGAAACTTCATGTTTCTAGTACCTTTCTCTTGTTTGGGAAACAATATCTTGAACTAATATACTACCTGAAGAGCGTACAGGCTAAAACGTGGCAAAAGGAAAAGGGATTCTCTTTTTCATTTGGATATTATTATTGCTTAGTTTATACAATATACCAAAATTATCTTCTACTCTCATAACTCCAAACATCATCTCAATGCAAATGAGTCTCAAATTTATGTCTTCAGCTACATCTTTTTCACTGGGTTCTCATTTTGCATTTTCATCTATCTGCTGGACATTCTTATTGCATCATCCTTCCAGCACTTCAAATTTAACATATTTAAAAAGGAATTCATTAACTTTCTGCCTTCCACCTCCTTCCCCCTAACCCCAAATGCTATCTTTCTTTTCAACTTCTTTACTTCTGCTGATGGCACCACTTTGTTTCCAGTCACCTAGGTTCAAAATCTGACTCTGATTCTCCCTTTTCCCTCATACCTCATCAATGGTTAAATCCCAGCAGTTGTACTTTGACATTTCACTCTCAACTCTTTAGGTGCAATGGCCATAATTTAGATCCTTATCATCCTTCCTTGGACTATTTTAAGTTTTTTTGATGCATTTTGTTACTACATTATAACCATTTACAAATTATGCCAACTCTGCTATCAGTCTCTTATAACAAAGTAAAACAATTAAGCAATACTACCAATAAGTGACCTCATCAGAAAATTCATGCAAAATTCCGCATCTGTAGCATCAATCTATTTTAAAAATGAACAAATATCTATTATAACTATTCATGAAGTGCACTAATACCTGAGGAACACAAGCAAGCTATATCTAAAATGAACCATTTCCATTTAACATAGAATCTTCTTGTTCCCTTGTAGCAGCAAGCACCCCAGGGTGGCTGCCAACACAGGTTCTTAGATCTGCTTTTGTAAAGGAAAGCAACTCAAAATGGGTTAACAAGCTTACTTTAATCAAACAAACATATATTACCTAGTCCAGGGGAAAAAGGTCAGCACCCCAAACTTCAGAGTTACAGAACTTACAGATCAAACAGACAGGCTTCCAAACTGTCCAGCCATTATAGCAATACCAAATCACAGTTACCAGAGAGGGAAGCATCAACATCTGGGTTTTCAAAGCCAGGGGGCTCTCAACAACGGCTTCCCAGAGTCTCATCTGGTCAAATCACACAACACTTCTCAAAGTGAGCCCCAAAGCAAAGCCTCTCATCAGACTTTATATAGCCTTCTCCTGGCTCAGAGATTGTAACAACCTCCTTGACCCACTGCCCAATCACAAAGTATCAAGGTGTGGGCTTCCCTGAAAAACAAGCCTCCCACCACAGGCTCCAGGTGCACTTAAGCTAGGGGCAGGGAAGATCTTTAAATTTGCATTTCCATTACATCCCTACACATCTTGTTGGAGCTTCATTTTGTATCACCCAATTCTTTTTTTTTTTTTTTGCCTTTTGGAGGGCAATTGGGGTTAAGTAACTTGCCCAAGGTCACACGGCTACGTTTTTGTTTGTGTGTGCGTTAAGTGTCTGAGGCCGGATCCGAACTCAAGTCCTTCTGACTCCAGGGCCGGCGCTCTACTCACTGTGCCACCTAGCCGCCCCTATCACCCAGTTCTTAATAGGTAGTGCTAGACTAAGGATGATGGTCTGATCCTGAGTCATTCAACAGCAACTTAGACTCAGTAGGAGGCAAGTAACTGCTTTCCAAAAATACTATAAAGAATAGCCACTATGGGGAGCTTGTAGCTTCAAAAACTTAATGATTGTTTGATCTGGCTTCCCCTTGGCATCTGTGAAAATTTCTAACCAGCCTGGTCTTTATGAATAGAGATTTCCCAAAGTATGGGCCTCACAGTCATAAGTTCCCAGGGGAAAGATGGCTACATGGCATACATTAAGCTCTCCAAGACTATAACCTATTCCAGGCCCCATTCAAAAGAGGAAAACATAACTGATATTATAAATATGGGACATGAGAATATACAGGTAGGGAATGTGTTCTATAAAACCTTCATCTTCTTTTTCTTTGACTGTGGGGAACCAAATGTCAGTAGTCTGTTCTCTACCTCATGCAGAAGGATCTGGTTTCTCCCCATCTGTTACATATCCCAAAACTTGACTGAATGGTCTGGCCCCTAGATTTTCTTAGGGTTGATCTCTTCTCCCTCATATGGGACACCACTGGCTTTTGTAACTGGATCAATGCCTCTGGCCCCCTCTAGCATTTATCAGTATATCACTGAACATCAGTGCTCTTATGAAGTAGAAACTCTTTCTGGTCTCTGCCAACCAAAATATATGCAGTATGAAGAAGAGTTCAGGTAGCTCTTGTGTGACAGGAATAATATTTACCAACAATTCCCTAATGAAGATTCTTTTCCTCACCTAAAACACAGGAAGACCCAGACCCTTCCTCCCCTAATATTTAGCTAGTAGCTTTTCATAAAAGAGGACAAAGTTCTTTCTGGGACCTAATTGATCCCTGTTTCCCCAATGAAGCATCCTGGTCACCTAAAAGCATAAAAAGTCCCAGCCACAGGCACTCAGGGCTGCTCAGAATTGGTGGATTTCTGAAGACTAAATGAGTCACCACATCCTGACAAGACCAGATGGGTTTCTATATGGAGTCAAAATGCGCCTTTTATCCAACTGCTAAGTGCCTTTGTATCCTTGTTGTGTTAAGGCAAAGTAAACCTCCTTTTGCTAACTTTTCAATGACTTACGAGTGAGTGAAACAAGTTCAGTGATTCATTTCATCCCAACACTAAACCAAACTAAGAGAATGATGGCTTGAGTGTTGCTTCTTCCTACACCTAGGGAAAGACAGTAAAAGTATATTAGACTCCTTAGGTAAAGGCAAAATATCCCTGACTACACAGGAATGGAGAAAAAGGCAGTACTGAGATAAATCTATACTACTTACTTGGGGGTTGTTACCATCACCTCCATTACTGGCAACATGAAGTAAAAGTTGGTGTGGCAAAATACTCTATCCCCCTTTAGCTCCATCATTAGGGAGGAGATATTTTCCCCCTCCCCCTACTCTAGGACTCCAAGGTTTTCCATTTGGTTCTATCCACGATACCAATGGAGATTTCCATAAATATCTACATGTGTACTGACTCCAAGGAGCTTGTAATGTCCAAACCTACAATCCACTTTTCCTGTTTAGACTCTACAATTGTGACTTAGATGTGGTTTCTCTGCCCGTCTATTCCTAAGCAAAGATAGCCTTTCCTTCACTGGTCTTTCCCTCTCCTCCACCACCCGTGATGGCCACCTAATATGTGCCAGTCATTGTGGTAAGCACTTTTTACAAATATCCCACTTAATCTTCACAAACCTATGAGAGGGGTGCTATCATTATCCTCATTTTACAGTTGAGGAAACAGAGGTTGATTTTCCCAGAGTCACAAAGTTACTATGTATTTGTGGCAGGATTTTAATTCAAGTCTTCTTGACTCTAGGCTTAGGGTTCTATCCACTGAACCAAGATGCTTCTAGACAGCTTTAGGAGCTGCCTTTAGCTTGAGTGGGGCAGTAGAACACTTATTGCCCTAGTCCCAGATGTGGTGTTCTAGTTTTTACTTACACTCTCACAGGCTGGTGATTGATCATCTCCTTATCATGCTTGTATTTTAGGAACTATATCTCAACCTTTTTAGAAGAGGTTGTCCTCACCAGGTTGGGTGGTAGGCACTGGACCTTGTCCCACCATCCCCACAGTATCTGTTTGCTTAGATATCTATATATAACTGACGGCTATTATTACTTCTGTTCTCCTACTCAAATTTTGTTAAATGGTAGGCCCAGATTTATGTGGTATTATGGTACAGAAAGCCTATAGCTAAATCCTCATGCCACTGGGACAGGTTAGCTCCAGATCAAATTGCCTCCAAAGAGTCAAAGGTTGTAGAGGATTCTTGTGGGACAATATAGTATATACCAAACCCATTTCTTTTAGGAATTTTACTTTCTTCTTGGCTGACCTCCATCAGATAGAGTTTCAAAGGAAATTCATTTTTATTGGGCTAGGTATATCTAACTCCCTTTCTTATCCAGGTATAAAAAATGACCCTTATCCAGGTCCAGTAAATGATTTAGTTGGCCTTGAAAAAATAAGCTTGCTATAGATTCCCAAACTAATAGAGATTTATTTATTTTCTTTTTTGGAGGGCAATTGGAGTTAAGTGACTTGCCCAAGGTCACACGGCTACTAAGTGTTAAGTGTCTGAGGCTGGATTTGAACTCAAGTCCTCCTGAATCCAGGGCCAGTGCTCTATTCATTGTTCCACCCTAGCCGCCCTGATTTCTTTATTTATTAAGTGTTTACTATGTGGGTACTGTGCTAAGTGTTGGGTATGTAAAGAATTTTAAAAAATTTCCTACGGAGCTTAAATTTTAAAGGGAAAACAACATATATATTTATATAGGTATATAGATGATACATACAGAATAAATGAGACCTTAAGTGAAAGGCACTTGAGGAGATGGGTAAAAGCCTTTGGCAGAAGGCAGAATATGAGCTGAGTCTTGAAAGAGGCCAGGTGTCTGAAAGGTAGAGGTGAGGAAGGAAAGCATTCCAGACATAAAGAATAGCCAGTCCAAAGGCATGGTGAAAGTAGAAAGAGTATCTTGTTTGAAAACATCTTATTGAAAAAGTCAATAAGAATCTGTTAAGAGCTTACTATGAAGGCATTTTGCTAAGTCCTGGCTGGGGATACAAAAAAAAGCTAAAACAGTTCCTTCCCTCAAGAAGTTCATATTATAACAGAGAAGACAACAGGAAGACAGGTAAGAAGACTACAAAGACAGTTCAAGGTCAGGTTTGAAGAGTGCTAAATAAAGGATATTATGTTTTGATCCTGGAGGCAACAGTCACTAGAGTTCATTGAGTATGTATGTGTGTATATCTGTGTACGTGTCTGCTGGATATTGTGCTATATGGTCAGAGCTAGTTTTTGGAAAATTGCTTTGGTAGCTGAGGGCATGATTTACTTAAGGGAAGAGATGATGAGGTCCTAAGCTAGGATGAAAGGAGAGGATCTTATAAAAGAGGATGTTATAAAAGTAGAAGAAACAAGATTTGGCAAAACATGGATATATGGAATGAAGAAAACTGAGAAGTTGATAACAAGGTTGTAAAACAGAATGATTGAGAAGATGGTATTGTCCTTGACACTAAGAGGATGTTTGAAAGAGAAAGGTATGAGCTGTCTTTTGAACATGCTGAATTTAAGATGTTTATGGGACATCTATGCCAAGAGGAAGTTGATGTAGAATTGAAACTCAGGAGAAAGCTTCCACAAGGCTAAACAGATCTGGGAATCAACACAGAAGAACTGACAAGATGACCAAATGAGAGATGAGAGAGAAAAGAGAAGAAAGTTCAAAGCAGACCCTGAAGGACACCCATAATCAGTGGGTATAACAAGGATGAAGTTCAAAGAAGGCTGAGAAGGAACATTCAGACATGTAGGAAAATAACAAGGAGACTATCTCAAAAACCTAAAGAAGAGAAAGTATCGAAGTGTATAAAGATATCAAATCTCAAATGCTATGGAAAGGTTAAAGGATGAGGACTGAGAAAAAGACATCAAATTTAGCAATTATTAAGACATCATCGATAAATTTAGTGAGAGCAGTTTTTTTTTTAAACAAATACTTTATTAACTTGTTTTACATCATTCATTTCTGCCAGATTTTGAGTTACAATCATTTTCCCCCCATTATTCCCCTACCCAACCTCCCAGAATAGCAGTCCCACAAGATATCGCTTCCTCCAATCTGCTCTCTCCCATACCTTCTCCCATACCTTCTCCCATACCCCCATCAACTTTTCCATTAGAGGAAGATGAATCTTTGTGTCCCAATGACTGCACATCTTATCTCCCAATTATAGGCAAAAAGAGTATTAATAATAGTATTTATATATATATTTGAAACATTTAATGTTACGACCTCGAATTTCAGATCCATTTCCTTCTTCCCTTGTCACCCATTCCTTCTTGGGATATAAGTAATTCAGTATATGTTGTACATGTCTAGCTATGCAAAACATTATCATGGTAGATATATTGTACAAGGCTGCTTATAGTTCCCTCCCACTCATCCCACCCCCGACCTGGTCCATTCCCTACATGATCCTGTCCCTCTTCTATAGTGGGTACTTCCAACCTCCCCTCACCCCAAGGATGCCCTCCCATCCATCATCTCTCCTCTCATCCCCCTTCCCCCATCCTGCTGCAGGTTGAGATATCCCATTTAGTATGTATGTCATTTTCTCCCTGAACCAAATTCAATGTGAATGTGGTTTTGCCTTTTTAGCCTTCCTTCTTCTCCCCCTCCTTTGCACCCACTTCCCCTATATGAGATAGTTTACCCTACCATGTCTCTCCCCATCTCCTCTTGCCACTTTCCTCTCTCACCTCATAATTTCATCCCTTGAGTGCTCTCCCTTCCCAACAAAATCAACCTATGCCCTCTATCCATATATAACTGTAACCATATACACACACATTCACATATGTATTCATATGACCACACCCCCCTTCTTCCATTATTTTCATAGTGAGAAAGATATCATCAGTCACAGATATTGCTTTTCCATATAGGAATGTAAATAGTTCAACTTTGATAAGTTCCTTTTGATTTCTTTTCCCTGATTTCCTTCTCAGGCATCTCTTGCTTCTTGTGTCTGGATGTCAAATTTTCTATTCAATTCTGGTTTTTTCCTCAAGAATGCTTGAAAGTCCTCTATTCCACTGAATGACCATATTTCCCCTGAAACAAAATACTCAGTTTTGCTGGGTAGGTGACCCTTGGGTTCATTCCCAGTTCTTTTGCCTCTGGAATATCATATTCCATGCCCTTCGATCCCTCAGTGTAGAAGCTGCCAGGTCCTGGGCTATTTTGATTCTGTTTCCACAATATTGAAATTGTTTCTTCCTGGCTGCTTGGAGTATTTTCGCCTTGATCTTGGGATTCTGGAACCTGGCTATAATATTCCTGGGAGTTTTCTTTTTGGGATCTTTTTCAGGAGGTGATCGGTGGATTCTTTCAACCTCTATTTTGCCCTCTGGATCTAAAACATCAGGGCAGTTTTCCTTGAGAATTTCTTGAAGGGTGATTTCTAGGTTCTTTCCTTGATCATGGCTTTAGGTAGTCCAATAATTTTTAAATTGTCTCTCCTGGATCTATTCTACAGGTCAGTGGTTTTTCCCATGAGATATTTCACATTGCCTTCTAATCTTTCGTTTGTTTGGATCTGCTTAACAGCATCTTGATTTCTCATAAAGTCACTAGCTTCCATTTGCTCCAGTCTAACTCTGAAGGAATGAATCTCCTCAGTGAACTTTTGAGATTCTTCTTCCATCTGGCAAATTCGACTTTTTAAGGCATTCTTCTCCTCATTGCCCTTTTGGGCCTCCTTTGCCATTTGAGTTAGTCTATTTTTTAAGGTGTTGTTTTCTCAGTCAGGCTGTTGACCCTCATTTCATACTTTTCCTGCATCCTTCTCATTTCTCTTTCCAATTTTTCCTCCACTTCTCTTATTTGATTTTTAAAGTCCTTCTTAAGGTCCTCTATGGCCTGCAACCCACTCATGTTTTCCCCTGGGGCTTTTGAAGCAGGACTTCTGACCTCACAGTCCTTTTCCCACTCTATGCCCCCAAAATAGGAGTCTCGGGTTGCATTTTTCTGTTTCCTTTGCCTTGGCATGTTGCCACTTAATTGCTTGACTTTTGGGCTTGTTGCCACACTATGGCTTTAAGGCCAGCTAGAGGAATTTTCGTCCCGAACGTGTGGGGGGCAACTTCCGTTTCTGGTAAGCTGTAAACCCACCCACAACTTCCACACTAGATCACAATCCAGATCCAGGGAGGTTAAAGCAAGAGCGATTACCCCCAAGACTGATCGCTGGATCTCCCCACGATTTGTAGGCTGGGAGCTGGAAATGCCTCTGAAAACTACAAAATGGCGTGTCTCCTCAGTGGCTTCTAGCCCCCAGGGGAGGGAGCTGACGCATTCCCCAAATACAGGCCCCAAAGTCCATAGGACACTAGCCTCTTACTTTGTCCTAGGCATGTCTATGTTGATAATTCTGGAGTTGCCACAGCTCCTGGTGTTCTGGGGTTCCTCCAGCTGGCTGCTGGCCCTGCCGCCCTGGGGCTAAAACCTCGGCTCACGTGGACCTGGGCTCGGCTCGGCTCCTGCGCTCTGCGCACTGCCGGCTCCCAGACCACTGCGCTGGTCCTTCCTGCAGGGTACTGGGCTGTCCTCAGCGGGAGGTTAGCTTCTCTGTGTCGTTCTGTGGGTGCTGGGGCTCCAGAAGATTTTCAGAGTCCTTTTTTACATAGTTTGTGGAGAATCTGGGGGCAGAGAGGCTTGGAGGAGCTGTTTCTACTCGGCCATCTTGGCTCCGCCGAGAGCAGTTTTAGTTGAATGAAGTCAGAAGTTAGACTGCAGAGGGTTTAGAAGAAAATGAGGAAGCAGAAGAGGCATTTTCAAGGAACATACCTGGGAAGGGAAGGAGAGATATAGGACAAGAGCTAGCATAGATGATAGGAGTTACACAAAAAGAGAAGACATGGACATGTTTTTGAGTAGTAAAGAAGCCAGTTGGTAGGTAGAGACTGAAGATTAGAGATAGTGGAGATAGTAGGAGTGATCTGCTGGAGGGTATTGGAAAGAATGGGATTAAGGCTGTATGTAGAAAAGTTGGCTATGGCAAAAAGAGGGGTCATATCTTCAACAGAAACTGGAGTGAGAGAGGAGGTATGTAAGAGGAATGTGACATGAAAAGGGAAGAAAGCAATCATGAAAAAAAAAGGTCCATTTTTTTTTCCAGTGATGAAACAAAATACTCAACTGAGAGTTGGGGAGGAGGTACCATGAGAAGTTTGAGGAAAGTTAAGATCGAGAAGACCTACCATGGACAGTTGACTAGAGAATCAATTACGGAGGAAAAGAAGGATTGTTTTGCTGTAGTAATGGTCCAATTGAGGTTAAGTAACACAAATTTGTAGTGTATTCATTAAGCACAACTGGAAACAGATGTGAGAGTAATACGAGATTGGGGTTTGGCAAAGCATGATAAGTGACAGGAAAAGAGGCAAAAGAATCAAGGGTAGAAGATAGTATAGAGTTGAATTGGTTCACTGAGAGGTCAAGATTGGAAAGGGAGGATAGTAGAGCCAGAGTAGGAGGGGGAAGAAAAAGGGGGGTTGGAGGCAGGGATGTTGTGAGGCTCAAAGGAGATGATGACACTAAAGCATTATGTAAATGCCAGTTATTCTTTTTAGCCTTTACTATGGTGATGACTTCATTCCTGAGCCTTCTACTACACTCTTCCTGAGTTCAAGAAATGTTTATAGAGCAATAAAATGGTATGGTGGAAACTATATTAATAATCAGGTTCTCTGGCAAAAATAGATGCACATTCTTTTAAGTTTAATCTTCATTACTAACACTTTTAAATCTATACAATCAACAAAATGATAAATCAAGCCCAATTTTTAATGATTGCCAATTTCTGAAGTGTTAATGCTTACACTGAAAATTTAACAATTGGCTCCCTCAAGCTGATGAGAACTGTGCTTCAGCACACTACTTCGTGGAGGGATTGGAGGTCACAATAAGTACAAAGACCAGGATTATGGTCATAAGGCAAAGGAAAACATGGAATGATAAAAGAATATGATAAGAAAAGGAACTTTGGATGAAAAGATCAGAAAAGGCACTTTAATGGCAAGATCAAGGGCATGGCCATTTTTGTATACAGCTAAGGTAGGGCAGAAATTAAGTAGGCTGAGGTGCTGGGAAGCTTGAGTGTGTGAAGGAACATCAATACTGACACTGATATGAATCCTCATATGTATGAATGGGTAGGAGATTGAGTATGGACAAAGACTGTGAGTCACAGGCACTGAACTCATTAAGAGAAAAGGAAGATGGTCTTGGGAGTCAGTAAATAATAGCCACCAGGATCTGTATTAGATGAAAAATTTGGGTAGAGTGAACCTCAAGGAAGATCAGAAGCTTAGAAACAGTAAAGGTGAACAAAGGGTATTACAATTCCTGTGACAAGTGAGCTGTGGGGAAGGTAAAATCCTGCCATTATCTGACCCCACTGTTGAGGGAAAAAAAAGCCCAATGAGGTTACAACAGGGTAAAGCCAAGGCCTTTCTACTACTGGGGGGAATTCCCAATTTTAGTTCTCACTCCTGCTTCTATTTTCTATTCTTATTATCCTGCTTTTAGTGCTGTTCAGATACATATTCTAGAAGACTTTTGAGTAAATTATTTTCTTACCTTTTCACTTGTTTTAACTTAGTCCATGAACTCTTTCTTTAGGGAATGAATGTTCCTTAAAAATCAAGAGGGGGGGCGGCTAGGTGGCGCAGTGAGTAGAGTGCCGGCCCTGGAGTCAGAAGGACCTGAGTTCGGATCCAGCCTCAGACACTTAATCCACACAAACAAAAAACCTAGCCGTGTGGCCTTGGGCAAGTTACTTAGCCCCAATTTCCCTAAAAGGGGCGGCTAAGCGGAGCAGTGAGTAAGAGCGCCAGCTTCGGAGTTGGGATGACCCGAGATCAAATCCGGCCTCAGAAAATGAGCACCCACACATAAATAATGACTAGCCATGTAACCTTGAGCAAGTTACTTAACCCCAATTGCTTAAAAAAAAAATAATCAAGAGGGGTCCATATCTGTATCTAGTTGCTGGAAATGCTTGACAATTTATTTTCATGTATGCTAGTAATCTAGCTTTTCTAAGATAGGTAGTAACAGTCAGGGAATGGAGATGTCTATTCTTTTGTTAATCTCTTGAATACTCATCAAGCTAATCTTAGTGGGTCAGAGGCTGGCCTCTGGCTGTTCCACTGAAAGCTATGTATGGCCAGAATCCAGGCAGTCAAAGTGCCAGGCTGTTCTATCTAGCCGTTCAATGCTCCATTTCACTGTATTACCTTTTCCCACTACAACCAAGAGGGAAGCCAGGAAGTCATTTCAATTCAGTCCTACCCAGGCCTTACTCAAGTTGCTCTAATAGTTCAGGTTAAGGATTGGAGCAGAATCAAATACTTTTAAACCAGGGATGGGGAACATTTGGCCTTGAGGCCACATGTGGCCTTCTAGGTCCTTGGGTGTGGCCTTTTGACTGAGTCCAAGTTTTATAGAACAAAAGCTACACTTGAGGACCTAGAGGACCATAGGTTTCCCCACCTGTTTTAAAATTTAAGAAATTTAATCTTTTTTTTGTTTTTTTTGCTTTTTGGAGGGCAATCGGGGTTAAGTGACTTGCCCAAGGTCACACAGCTAGTTTTTGTGTTAAGTGTCTGAGGCCTGATTTGAACTCAGATCCTCCTGAATCCAGGACCAGTGTTCTATTCACTCTGCCACTTAGCCGACCCAAGAAATTTACTTTAAAAACAGCAGTGAAGGCTAGTCAGCAAGGATATAGCACTGGCTTATATGTACATAGTTCCCATTGCCTCTGCATTTGCCATGGTGGCTAACTTGGTCAGAAGGGTATATTGACTTATATGACAGAAGAAAATACATAAAAACTTATGATCCCTACTTAGCAAAAAAGTGCTTAGCACAATACCTAGCACATAGTAGATGCAACATAAATGCTTATTCCTTTCCTTTCCCCCTTCTTAACTAAGCTTTTTATACTTTAGGTATCCAGGAACCTATATAAATCATATAAGCCCTAGGACCCTGGACCAATTAAGCATTAAGGATGGTTTCACTATCTTTTTAGAGAAAATTAGTCTGGCCTATATGGCACAGGTCTTGTTCCTAAGGCAAAAACATTTTATGTCTTTTGGTATTCTTGTGGAAAGGAGGCAGTAACATAGACTAGATAATAGTATAATTAAATAAAGAAGTGGTTGAATGTTCAACTCAATAGTCATAATGGTTCTACATCTGTGTGAGAATTTGTTTTGCTTGATGATGCATTTTATTGTAAAAGGTTTTTTTTCCCCAATAAGCAGAGGAGGAAGTTGGAAAGAGCAGAGAGGTAGTGATAGCACTGCCAAAAATGTAAGAAACAAATAAATAAAAGAGGGTCATTAGAACATTTTTTTTAATACACAGAAAAGAAAGGACAGAGGGAAACATCAACTAGTAGGGCAGCTTTAAAAGTTAAATGGTGAATTTATTATATATTTAAAACAAAAGCAAGTTTCACATAACAGATCTGCAGTTTTCTGTGTAATTCTTTTTTTTGTTCCTACTTTTTATATATAAATGCTCATTTAATTTGATGTTTGTTAAGTTCAGAAAAAAATGCAGATGAAACAAAGTTGGGAGAGTTAACAGTTGATGGTAGTCGGTATTCAAAAGATCGTTACATATTAAAACACTGGACTGAATTGTAGCAAGATGAAATTTATTCAGAATATTGTTTTTACCCTAGGTTAAAAAATCAACTTTACCAGTACAAGATGGGGAAAACTTTTTTGAACGTCTGTAAAATGTCATTTTGTAAAGTGAAAGATCATTATAAGTGTGATATGGCAAGAAAAAAAAAACCCAAATAAAAACCTAATGCTATCTAGGATTGCATTAAGAGAGGCATAGCTTCCAGGAATAAGGAAATTTCCTCTGTACTCTGCTTTACTAAGATATCTGGAGTATTTTGTTCAGTACTGAGTCCCACAATATAGAAACGATATTAACAAGCTGGTGTAAATCACCAGATTTCACCACCCTGGACCTCTCTACTTGTGGCAAATGGAACTGAAGACTAGAGGCTAAGCACCCTGGGTAACATGTTAGCAGAATCTGACCCTGTAACTCTGGTTACTGTAACTGTAACTCTGGAAACCAAAAGGGTATGAGCTGTGTGCATTAGTACAACCAGTGTTGTGGCAGCAACAAGATTGGAAGCATAAGTGGGAACTGGAATGAGAAAAGATTCTGAGTAATATAGACTGTCAGGCACTGTGAGGACCAGCAGATGGACAAGCTGAGGTGGGAGACTGACATCTCTCCACACTTCTGCTTTCCTTGTTTATTCTACTGAGATGCTGACCCAAAACTCACACGCCTCCTTCCCCTTACTCACTCTCCATGATCTGAACAAAGTTTAGAAATGTTTGGCCATACCTAAGGGTGGCTGGGAGGAGTTTCAGGAGATGATTGGGTAGAGGGCTCCATTTAGAAATACTTACCAAGTCTTCTTTCAATTTCATTATGTCCAACAAACTTCTTTGTCAGTTTGGGGACTGCCTGAACCCTATGAATGAAGGGCTTTATTTGTTAGGTAGAAGAAATTCTAGATGTGAGGCAGAAGTAGATTTTCCACCTTTTAGTAATTCTGAGAAATATTCAGAAATTATACACACCATGGATTTCAACTTATCTAGTTCCTTGGAGGTATATAACAGAATGGTGTGAGATGCTTTCTCGTACATTTACACTAGAAGACTCCGATGAGACTACTGGGCTGGTGGTTTTAATATAGTGTTATCTAGTGGACAACTAAGATTGTCTCTCATAGGATAATTTATAAAATTACATACTATCTTTCAAAGAAATCTATGTATGACTCAATTTGAGTTATTTACACTACTATGGTTCCCCAAGTGTTACCTGTGGTACACATACCCATACACAAGTGCACATGTAGCCACATATGTCACAGACACATTTAGTTTGAGATCCTGCTAGAAAAACAGGGTAGGGATATTCAGCAGTCAGGTGGATATACGATAAGGTACTGACTGAGTTTCAGGGAAACACTGGAGATGGACATATGGAAATGTATGAGATTTAGAGACAGAGGGAAGAAAAGTGATCTAATTATGGAACATTAGAAAATACCCACATTTAAATGTGAAGAGGAAGAGGAGGAGCCAGAAAAGGAGAAGTCAGAAGTTAGAAGAAAACTGTGACAGCTCTATTACTGAAGCCAGGGAAGAAAAGATAGCAAGGAGGTGGTAGTTCAACAGTGTCAAGTGCTGCAGAATGGATCATGACACCTGAGGAAACCAATTGCATTTGATTATAAGAAGTCCATTAGTGACTTTGGAGAGAGCGCCTACGTTAACATAGCGGACGTGGAAGCTCAATTGGGAAAGGATGAGAAGTCAGTGGGGAGGGTAGAAGTCATGGCAGGTAAATTATTCTTTTCAGAAGTTTTGTAGTGAAGAGGAGAGAGCTAGGATGAGAACTTTAAAATGATGGCAGGATAAGAAGAGGGCCAGCCAAGGCAAGACTGGAGATAAATGAGAGCAAAAATGACTGGCAATAGCAAAAGGTCATACAAGAGGCAAAGGGAGGGATCAAGAGCACAAGTAATATAACAATGTGGCAAACACTTAGTACCCAGTGTTTGCAGAACACCATGATCCCAGGCTGTGAGAGTCAAATGAAATATTTGTAAAGCTTTGCAAACCTTAAAGGGCAACACAGAGGCTAGCTATTAGAGCTAGGAGCTTCAAAAGAAAAGCTAGTCTAATCTATACTTGAATAATAAGTCCCTCTAAAACATACCTAAGAAAAGGTCATTCAGTTTTTGCTTGAAGACTCCCAGTGAGACAGATATAGTCTGTTTTTGTTTTGCTTTTTGGAGGGGAGAGGGCAGGGCAATTGGGGTTAAGTGGCTCAAATTTCATCTTTTTAGATTCAGCTCAACTTTCAAGTCTGTCAAGATGTTATTTATGTCTTTTGAATTTATAAGTCATTTCTGAATTCATTCTTTCCCCTCCTCCATCCAGAAAGCCTCCCTTATTACAAAGGTTTAAAAACAAAATATTCAGCAAACCCAATCAACATTACCCTTGGGACAGTATATGCAATATTCCACACCCAGAGTCCCAGTGATGGGTGGGAGGCACATTTTCTCAGCAGTCAAACTTGGTCATCGTAATTTTATGACAATCAGTTCTGTTATACTATTTTCCACCTGTATTAGATCCACTACGCATATTATTTTTTAGACTCTTCATTCTTTATCAATTAAGGTTTTCTTGTATTTTTCTGAATTCTCAATATTGATCATTTCTTACAGAACAGTAATAGTCTATTACATTTGCGGATCGGTTTGTGTAGTCATTCCCTAATCCACGGGCATCTATTTTGTTTGTACTTTTTTTTTTTTTTTTTTGCTTTTTGGAGGGCAATTGGGGTTAAGTAACTTGCCCAAGGTCACCCGGCTAGGTTTTTGTTTGTGTGTGTTAAGCGTCTGAGGCCGGATCCGAACTCAGGTCCTTCTGACACTCTACTTACTGCGACACCTAGCCCCTGGTTTGAACTTCTTTGCTACAATAAGTGTTGCTATTAGTATTTTGGTATTGAACCTTTCTTTCTGCCTTTGACCACATGCCTAGCAGTGCAATATATGAGTCAAAAGGTACAAACATTTGAATCATTATTTTAAGCACAATTTTTTTCCAAATTCCTTTCAATACTGATTGGATTATTAGTGTATCCATCTTCCCATAATCTTTTAATAATAATATATAATATATATTATATATAAAATAATATATAATAATATTTCAATTTTGTGGTCATTTTTGCCAATTTGCTGGGTGTGAGGTGAAACCTCAGATATGTTTTAGAAATATTTTTTTTTCCATTTGGTTAACAGTGTAATTTTTATTCTGAAAATTCTTTGAAAAAAGTTTTTCAAAACTGTTCAAATCCTTTGACCACTTATCAACTGGGAAATGGCTTTTTGTGTTTGTTTCCTATGGAACTTTTATCAGACTTGTCAAGAGATATTTGATACAAAGATTTTTTTTGTCCAACTTTTCTTTCTTATCCTAGCCATGGTGAATAATTTGTGCAAATTATTTTCCATTTTATGTAATCAAAATTATATTTTTTTGTAATCTGTTTAAAATTCTCCCCTTCACTCTAGCTGTGAAAGAGAAGTTCACCTATTTCCTTCCAATTTTTAAATATTTAGCTTGGGTATTCATTTTGAACTTATAAGTATATGTTATAAAGTGATAACTAAACAAACCAAATTGTTCCCCAGTTTTCCTAGTAGCTGCTAGAAAGGGATCCTTCTCCTAATAATTTTTTTGGGGGGAGAGAATTTATCAAACTTTGGGTTAGTGAGTTTGACTTTATTCCTGATTCTTGTATATTTAGTCTGTTCCATTGATCTTTTAAATTTTTTAACCAGTACCAAATAGTTCTGATCAATATATAGTTTAATTTCAGGTATGGGTATGCTTTTCCTCCTTCATTTCTACTTTTTCCTTACTTTTCTTAAGATTATACTTTTTGTTCTTCCAACGAATTTTATCATTTTCTTTAGCTGTATAAAGCAGCACCTTGTTAGTTTGATTAAGTATAGCACTATCTTCAATTTTTAGTATTTCATCTATCATGTTAATTACACCAGCACCAAGGTTTTTAACATAGGAGATTGGGTGAATGATAGTGCCAGTGATTATAAAAAAAGTCAGAAGTACAGGCTTTTTGAGGTGCTGCTAGAACATCCACATCGGTGTCCTATAGGCACTTGGAGATATGGGTCTGCAACTCAAGGGACAGTTTTAGGTTTTAGAAATATGGATTTGGAATTTGTGCAGAAATCAGAATTGAAGCTGTGAAAATGAGTAAGATTGCTAAGGGAAAGAGCTGTTCCTTAAACATGCAAGAAAAATAAGTACAAATTATGGAAATGTGTAAATATAATAAATTTAATGGAAAACTTTTAAAGAGGGCAAGTAAATCAAACTCCAATTTCGGTACTGACATTTAGTTTAAGAACATGTGACAAGATAGAGAAACCAAGACAAAGAGAGTGAAAAGGAAGAGCTCAATTGAGTAAATTTTAACTGCAGTGCTTTTACTGACTCTACAAATTAACTATGTGGTGGGTATGTCAGCTGTACATTTTGCTACAGGACAGGTTAACTGGGAGGCAAATGTCCCATGTTTTTCCATACCTGTGATAATTGGTCTAGTTTCAAATTATGTACCATTTAGTTACAGGCTTTTGGAGATCATCTAGATCCAGACCAATCTCCTTATTTTACAGAAGAGAGAATCAACAGAGATGAAAAGTGACTAGCCTTAAGGTCTTACAAGTAAAAATCAGTCAGGATTTGAACTCTAAACCCAGTGTTCTTACACCATGCATGCTGCTTCCTTAGGATTATCAAACAAGTGTGATGGCAGGGGTTATGGAGTGGAAATGGGAGTATGGTCAAAGAAAACAATTTTGTCATCCAATCCAACAAGCATGTATTAAGCAAAGCACCATACTAAATGCTGGGGATACAAAGACCAGACAAAAATAGAAGCTGACTTCAAACTTACTTTTACCAACTCTATCTAGCAGGCCCCAGGCTATGCTTCATGTTTATCCATCCCTGACATCTTGCTATCTGCCAGGCCACTGTCTGTCCCTCCCCTTCTGGAATGGTACCCTCTGGATCAGACCTCTAGATCCACTAAGCACTGGAACTCTGCCCTGGGGCTGAGCCATCCTGATTGGTTAATGACTTAGAGCAAACTCACCTAACTCATTATCTCTAGCCAGTCCTAGATCATGCTTTCTCTTCATGCACCCCAGCCAACTCTTGTGGCCAGCCCTATTGATCTGCTCCCTACCCCATTACCCTTTGAACTATCAGCACTATTCAAATTCATACTACCACAGCTTCTGGAAAAGATGTTAAACAATAATCAACTACCCTTACTCACTTCTGATTACTCAAAATTCCTATCCTTGGCTACCACTCCCTTATTAAGCTCCTGGAGGGTAGGGACTCTCATTTTAAAATCTGTATCGAGATAGTGTCTAGCAAATACTAGGTGCTTAATAAATTTTTCGTTCATTTTTGTTGGGAGTATACAACATGTAAATATAAGTATACATATGACAATGTGAGGAAGGAATGATTACTAACCCAAGAGGATCAGGAAAAGCTTCTGATAAGTACATGAGTGCACTACTGGTATGGGGGACATCCTGTACTGAGGTAGAAGATAAATTGTTAAACTTGGAGAAGACCTAGGGCAGTCTGAATATAATGCAGAGCATGAAGGGCTTCCAATACCAAACTGAAGAGTTTGCATTTTAATTAAGATGCAATACAGAGTCACTGAGGGTTCTTGAGCAGGGGAACAAGGTCAGATTTACGATTTAGGAAGGCCATTTTGGCAGTTGCATGCAGGATTGGAAAGGGGAGAATGGAGCTGGGAGGCCCATTAAGAGGTACTGCAAGAGACCAGGTGAAAGAAAAGGGCCTGAACTGGGGTGAAGGTAGAATAAGTGAAGAGTTCAAGTGGATATTTAGATGTGGAAGTAGAATCAGTGTGATTTACACAGCTAATTAAATGAAAGGGAAGAGTCAAAGATGTCTCTAAGATTACAAACTTGGATGACTGAAGGAACTGTGGTGCATGCAACAGAAAGAGGTAGATTTAGGAGTGGAAGATAGTTATATTTTGGTCATGAGTTTGAGATGCCTACTTAGGAGGTCCAGCAGGAAAGAGAGATTAGGGTTGGATATGTTTAAGTATATTTATTGTCTTATTTTTTTCCCCCTTTGCCTGTTATAGACTAGAAAACACTAAGATTTCTTAATGTACTGTGTATTTTTATAGATGGTTTTTAATTTGCAAATACATTAAAATGTACATGTTAATGATAGCTAATATTTATATAGTACTTACTATGTGCAGGGCAATGTACTAAGTGTTTTACAAAATACGAGCTCATTTGATCCTTGAAACAACCTTGAGAGGTAGGTGTTATTATCCCCATTTTCCAGATGAAGAAACTGGGGCAAACACAGGTTACTTGTCCAGGGTCACAGAGCTAGTGTTTTAGGTCAACTTGGAACTCAGGTCTTCCTGATACCAGGTCCAGCACTATATTCATGGTACAAGATAGCTTTGTAATAAAAGCTTTATGACACATTGTTATCTGGAAATAGTAGCTTTTCCAAATATTAAATACACATTTGTTTTCTCATGTGTCAGGTACTGTCAGGTACTTCAGATCAAAAAAAGCTCAAGGAGCTTACAAAGGGGTAGGGCACAACAGGGTAACTACAATGATGTGCAGAATGGGTCAACTGCAAAAAAGAGTTCAAAACAAGAGTTTTGAGAAATTTGAAAAGGGAGCAGTTGCTTTGCACCTACAATTTACTTAGGGCTGTCTCCAAACTTAGTATTCCTGCAGAAGGAAAAAGTTTAATGACTTTTACAAAATTCCCAAAAATCACAGATCTAGAGCTGGAAGGCACCGCAGAAGACAATCACGTCCAATTACCTCATGTCACAGATGAAGGAACTGTGGTCCAGGGAGGCCAAGTACCCTGTCCTGAATCACCTGAAAGGTGACCCGAACATTATTTGCACCAGGTGGTCTGACTCCTGAGTCAGTGCTCTTTCCATAGGGTCCCACACTCTCAACTGCTCTATGCCAAATTTCAAGGATAGAGACCCACTAACTTTGGATGCAATGTGTGAAGCACCAGTACTTTTACAAAATGTCAATTTTGACAGGCCTAGTAAACTGTTAGGAATTGCGGTCACAACCTCCGCACTGTAGTAAATAACAGCTTTTAAATAAATTGCTTTACAAATATTTTATCCTCACAACTCTGGGAGCTATTATCCTCCACATGTTACAGAAGAATCTGAGGCAGATGATGGTTAAGTGACACTGTATTTTACGCAAGGAGTACTGATGATATCATCACCTTAAAACACGAATTCAATGAATACTCAAATTTTGACTCAGAATTAAAACAAGATCAAGGATAGTAACAGCTCGTGGCCAAAACAAGCTTGAATGGGCGTGCTACAGAAGCTCTAGTTCTCTTCCTCCTCTTTACTTGATTTTACAAGCTTGCTTTTTTTCATTTGAGGAGGGAGTTCAAAACTCTGCCGGGCTTCTGCGGGGAGCGCAGGCAGGACAAGGCCAGGGCTAATCGGATAAGCTGCAGCCAAGCCTCGGTGGGTGCCTCCTCCCCCGGCTGCTGGCAGAGCGCGCTCCCAGACCAGAGCCAAGGGCGCGCTTACGCGGCCGTACCTGCCAGCCGCCTGTCTCGCTATCAGCTCCGCACAGACCGGTCCCGTCCGATAGGATACATCACCCCCCCATCCCCCCATTTCGCCCCCTCCCATCCAGCCTCAGCAATAGGCCACATGACCGGGGGGGGCGGGGGGAGAGGAAACACCCAATCAGCGCGGCCTTCTTGCCCCAAGTTCCGCTGGGGAGTCGCGTCTTCTCCCTCCCCCAAACCGGGCAAAAGGGGGTGGCTGGTTGACGTCATCATCCGGGCACTAGCCGGCGACAGCGCGTTTCACAATGGAACAAAAACAAGCGGCAGAAGTGAAACTGTCGGAACGCAGCTGGGGCCTGCGCGATTAACCCCGTCTAGTCTATGGCCCCGGCCCGACGCCTCGACCCCTGTAGCGCCCCCCGCCCCGGCCGTCACCAAAGCCCGACACTATCCTTCCACTCACTCTTTTCTTATACCTACCTCCAGATCTTGGACACTTTTTTTTTCCACGAGCCATCGCCCAACCTCTCCCTTCGACGGATTCCCTCTCCCCCTCCCCCCCAATTCCCCTTTCTGGGTAGCCCTCCGGGCAGATCCTCGGAACTTCCTCCGCCCTCCCACCGCTTTGGTACCCAGAGGGGAGGAGAAAATTTCGGGCACTGGCCGCTTCGTGACCCGGGGCTGGGTGGGTTCACAATCAGGATAGCAAAAGGAGGAGCGAGTCCCTCCAGCGGGTTTCCTTCCCCGCCTTACGGCCCCTCGGTTGTAGCCCCTCTGGAAGAGGGAGGGGGAGGTGAGGGGTGGTTTTTCTTTTCTCCTGGGGCCGACGCTTTGGCGCTCCGTTACACGCGCTTCCAAGAGACGCGAGACCCGGCGGTGCGCGCGCTACCTCGGGACCACGAGCACCAGCTGGGGCGGGGGAGGGGGGGGAAGAGGAAGGAGGGGAGAGGGGAAGTGCATGTGGGGAGGGGGGGGCCTAGGGGAGGGAGGAAGAGGAGGGCAAAGGGGGAGGGACTAGGCGGGGGCGGGGGGACACGGGGCTCAGGGTGGCGCTGGGGCTGGTGGGAGTCTGCGCCGCCGCCGCTGCCGCCGCCGCCGTCGCCGCCGCCCGAGCGTTTTTTTTTTTTTTTGGTCCGCCATATTGACGAAGACGGGACTAAGCGGTAGCGAACTGGACTCTCAGCCGCTGTCCGTCAGGAACCGCATCCTCACCCTCCGCCAGTCGCACAGGCCTCAGCAGCCGCCTGGCCCCTCCCTGCCCCACGCCGGAACCTGAACCCGTCAGCCGGCCCTCCCGCCCGTCAGCCCGCCGCCTTTCCCACTGGGGAGCGGGGCCGTGCCCGCGCCGGGTACTGTTGTCGGAGCCCCAGCGAAGAGCGAGTGAGGGAGGGAGCGGGGCGGGAGGAGCGGACGCAGGCCCGGAGCGGGGGCAGAAGCAGCAGCAGCAGCAGCAGCCGCCGCCGGGAGGAGAAGCCGCTGCTGCGGGGAGGAGGAGGAGCAGGAGGAGGTGACGCAGGAGAAACGCACCTCCCGGTGCCCGCCCGTCCGTCCATCCGTCCGAACCCGGCTAGAGCCCCGGCGCCTGGAGGAGCCGCCGCTAAGGGAGCCGGAGGCGGCGGCAGTAGCTGCTGGGCCGGCACGGAGAGCCGTGCACCCCCGGGAGCCCTCGGTGCGTCCGTTCCTCCCGCCCTACCCGCGCTCACACCCCCGAGTAGCGTCTCCTCGTCGGAGCCCCGGCTTCCCAGCTGCCTTCTCCGCAGTCCGTTGCCCCCGGCCTTTGCCTTCCCCCGGCCCGGGGGGGCGGCGATGCCCCTTCGCTCGGCCTGTGACCGGGGCTGAGCCCGCCCTCCCTCCCTCGTTCGCAGCCGCTCTCCAGCCCTAGGCCGCCGCCGCCTCCTCGTTGTGTTCTCGGTGTGTGGAGAAGGCGCCTGTGTTGTGCGGTGAGTACCGACCCCTCCCCGGTGCAGCGCCTCCCGGCATGAAACTGCAGGATGGGGCTGGGGGGTGTGCGTGTGAGCGCGGCGCCGGGTCTACACCCCTCTCTCTCCCCGGGGGCTCGGGCTTTTCTGCTGCCCCTGCTCCGCTCGGCGCTCCAGCTCCTGGCCGGGGTGGGGTGGGAGGTTGCGTCCGGGGTCGGGGGCGCCTTCGCCCCGGGTATTTCGGAGCCGGGCCCAGGCCCCCCGTGCGTCTGTTCGCGTGTGTGTCTGTGTGTGTTTGTGTGTGTTTTGGACTGTAAGGGAAAATGGCTGACGGCTTCGTCCCTCCCCCTCCTCCCCCTTCCCGTCCTGTCTGGGCCCGAGGAAGAGGATGGAGGAGGCTGGAGCGGCGGCGTGTGCGCGCTGACACTGCCCTGTGCAGCCTTGTCAGCCGCCCTGCCCGCCCGAGAATCGGGCTCGTCGCCGAGTCGCTCCCGCGTCCTTCTCTCCAGGCTCGTTTCACTTGACACCAAACGCCATTACTGAGGTGGAGTGATTTGGAGCAATGGAACTAGGCCCCAGCTACGCCTGGATATCAGGCCCGAGTCCTCGTCCACCCCCTCCCTCCTTCCCTCCCTCCCTCCTTCCTTCCTTCCTCAGTCCCTCCTTCTCTTCAGATAACCTGCAATTTCTCTGGAGCCCTCATCCCGCTGGACGTTGGAACGAGGCTTTTTGTCCCACGTCCCCGTCCTTCACTGCCCCTTAATTTTCAGTTTGCGTTAACTTCCCATTTATTTCTCTACATGCAAAGTTAACGTTCACATGCACAAGTTATTAACATGAAAACCTGGTAGCCGTGCGGTGAGAGCCCAAAGTTTGGGATATTATTTGTATTTCCTCAGTGCCAGTGCCCCTAGACCAAAACAGTATGGAGCAGGTGTGTACACACACACACACACACACACACACACACACACACAGGTTGTATATGCATATTTGTTCGTGTTCCTGTGTTAGCTGAAAAAAAGTATCGGAAAAAGGTTAAGATTGGTAGTAGTACCTTGGGATATAATTTTATAGGATGTTCTTAATTGATAAGCTCCTAGAATTTAACCACGGCTGACTTGCAGATAACGCTCATGTAGCATTTGTGTGAGTTGGCTAAATTCAGTTGTGTTCATGAAAGGTCTGTTTTTTTGGGAGAAAATTTTGGATATATGTGAATTGTAATAGTGTGTTTAAAAAGTTTCCTACCAGAATATTTTATTATCCATGTATGGCTAATCAACTAACATTTTATCAGGCATGCTTAACTTTTTAATATGTCATTCTTAAATTTCTCGGAGTAGTGCTTGAAAATACTGTCGTTTTGATTCAGTACCATGAAGTACCATGAAGTGTTATGGCTAACTGTGCTGGTTACAAACTACCCTTATCCTTTAACCTTAAAAAAGATGCTTAAAAACCCTTGATGTGTTGTGATTCAAGAATTCAGAAGGCTGCCATCTTGGCTTCATACAATAAATGTTGCTAGTTTTAAAGTTTTCTAAGTTAAAGTACATCTTTGCTCTGGTAAAGGTGGCAGTTGTTTGTTTTCATAGTTGGGAAATCGTGTCTGTGTACTTGGTCATGACTTCTTTAAACTCTCGTGCTTTGAATTTCATTATTACCTTGTTTGGGAATAGACAAAGCCTGAGGTAGATGGAAGTGTAGTGTGTCTAAAGTGAAGTCTGAGTGTAAAGGTATTTGGTAGGTCAGTGTTGTGTTAAATTCTTGAAAGGTATAAATTTAAAAATCCTTCAGGAAAAAAAAAAACACTTTCCTGCCCCCTACTATCCCAACAAGTTCTCCTGTTACATTTTCCTGTACTGGGAATTTTTTCTTTATGCTTACTTGTTCTCCGGAGACTTTTGCACTTTTAACAAGGACTTTTCTGCTTTTTAAAAAGCGTTTCCTTTCAATTTCTTAGCTGTTTTTAGATTACTGCCTCTTTTTATTTGTTAACCTTACTTTTAGTGAAGGTACAACTACAACTGACAGAAGGACCAATTTCCAGGGAGGCCATATGCTAAATAACAGCCAAAAACCTGAACTTGTATTTTCTAAATTCTTTGAGTAACTTGAACTCATTTAAGTTCTCCCTCCTTTCCTTTCTTGTACCTGAGAACTCGTTATGACTGTTAGACAGCTAAGCATAGTGAAAATAAGCAAGTAATTAGAATTTTCTTTGGGTTCTTTTTTTCTTTTGGTATATCCAAATACATTTTGCTGATATTTCAAGAAAATTTACACAGTAACCAATTTCAGTTTAGCTTTTGAAAACAAGTGACTTACACCTGTGTTCCTCAAGCCTTTTTCCATTGATGCCTTTTGATTTTGCATCATTTATAAAAGGATATTGTAAAAGTCTTTTGGGACACTATGTATTTCCCATCTCCTAAAGAGCCATCTCTTATAAAGAATAAAGAAGATATAAGAAGTTCTGCAAAACTAACATAATAAAGAAGTCGTGTGTTATATACTAGAGAGAGTCTAGTTTCAGATCTCTTCTTTGGGGCCAAACTGGATTATAATTTCATAGCATTCACTTCCAGTTGTTTTGATCTCATTTACATTGTTGTCATTATGCATTGTTTGCCTGGTTCTGCTTAATTCTCTTTGTGTCAGTTCATAAAAGTCTCTCCACACTTTTCTAGTCATTTTTTTTTCATAGTTTCCTTAACAGTATAGTAATACTTCATTATATATCCATGTGCTACAGTTAGTTTAGCCATTATGCAGTGGATGGGCATCTTTGTTTCCAGTTCTTTGCTGCCACAAAAAATACTACTATAAATGGTTTGGAGGCAGTGGGGTGGGAGGTGGGTATGTTACTGTTTGTCATTTGTGCTCTTTGGGTTACAGGTCCAGCAGTAGAAACTCTGCATCATGAGCATTTTAGTTGCTCTATTCACATACTTCCAAATTCAGGTCTCCAATTCTGAGATTGTAGAAATGCTTTTTTTTTTAAATTTCTCTCTTTTGAAAAAAAATTTTTTTGAGACTTGTACACTTTTTCTATTTCATTACTACTCAGCATTTTGATATTGAAGTGATTGTATGTAAACTTGGCTTGGTTTAGAGACCTGTTTAATCCTCTTATAGCACCTTGGGAGGACAGTTGATAGATACAGTGTCAAACTGATTAGTTCTGTTTCAAGCATTTTGGTTGAAGAATTAAATGTGAATTTTTTTTTTTTTTTGCTATTGACTGATAGTCTTTAATATAACATAATGTTTCTATGTTAACCTTCATTTACACTAAGTTCCATGATCTTTCTAATGTTGTTGCTTTAAAAATAAAGGTGTGTTGGTTTCTTTTTGGCGCCTTTGGAGGGCAATTTGGGGTTAAGTGACTTGCCCAAGGTCACACGGCTAGTTTTTGTGTTAAGTGTCTGAGGTAGGATTTGAGCTCAGGTCCTCCTGACTCCAGGGCCAGTGCTCTATTCACTAGGCCACCTAGCCGCCCCTGTAGGACTTAATCTTAAAATGTTAAAAATAGCTTTTGGAATGTATATCTCTTTAATGTGTTTGAAGTTGTCGCAGTTTGATTGGAAATTCGATTGGGGAGGTTCTCAGTTTTTGTGTGTGGTGGTATTTGCCGCTATTTTAGTGTTGTGAGGCCTTGTGCCACTTAGTTATTCTGCAGGAAATTTTTCTTCTAAATGAAAAGATCTTGGTTTGTTTTAGTAGAATAAATATATATTTTAGGAATTCTTCATAAATTTGGAGTTGTCATTTTGTGAATATAAATTTTCTGCAATTTGGGGAAATGGTCTCACTGGGCATATTAACAAAGCTTTGTAGCATTTATAGTTCTCATTCATCGGTATGTCTTTGGTCATGCAGAGAGACAGATTTTTTTGAATTAACATGATGAGTTTATTTGTTCTTAAAATATTTTGGGTCAACCTGAAGTTTCAAAAAAAATTTTAACAAAATCCAGGTACTGATCCTTTAGACTTTTCTGCATTCAGAGTATATATTTAGCATTATGAATTATGTAAAATTGGGTTAATGTGCTCTGAATGTTAAATTTAATTGAGTAAGTAAAATCAGTTTTATTTCTACAAAAGTTTTAATTTTACATTAGGCCTTTTGGCCAGCGCTGATAATTATACTTGTGAAAGTAATGGAAATAAAGTAACAGAGTAGGTAGATTTTGATGGTCTGTCTTTTTTTCTTCACTGTTTATTTTGCTAAAATTTTTTATTAAATATAGGGACTATTTGGAAAAATTCAGGTCTCAATATGAATGTAAGAATTTTAAAAGATCTTTTTGGTAAATTCTTAGAAAGAATTACAGTGGAAATTTTAGTGTAGTCATTTGAAAGATCTATATTGAAGCACAAAAAGGACTTCGTGGAAATTATAAAAGCCTTCACAACTTCTCAGTAATCAAGTAATTTATTAAGTGTCTCCTTGATATGGATGTATTAGTGGTGTCAGGTTCATTCTACCATAGAGTTTTAATGAAGCTCATTACCCTTGAAATAATACTTGAAATGTGGCAAATTTCAAGCTTTTGTTATGGTTAAAGAATACTACTAAATTCATTTTAGATTAAAGTACTTTGCATTTTTAGTCATAAATTTGAGCTAAATTTTGTTATTTCATATAGTTCTTTGTCTGAAAGGACTTTGAGGTCATCTTCTCTCTCAACCTAGGTTCTTTCCCTATTCATAAGTGAGGATATTAGTAAAGCTATGGAACACATAAGGCTGGCAATTTGATTATTGAAGAGTTACTTTAAAATAGATTTCCATGATGTCTTACCAATCTGTGCTAGTGTGTTTAAATAAATGTTTTCAATCAGAAATCTCTTCCTAGTATAAAAAGTGTCTCATGATTTCAGTTATTTTCATGTGTGTTTGGTCACTGAAATAAAATAATTTATTTCTTCTAGTACTTTGAATGCTAAGTTAACGTTTACAAGAAAAATCCTGACTACTTTATTCTTTCTACATTATTTGTATATTTTTCACCTCAGGCAATTAAAATTTCATTGTGGCAAACTTCACCAGATATTTAAATTTTGTTAATCTAGCAATGTGTTGTAGCGGAATTATGTTGAGTAAGAGGAGCTAGAGCTGAAAGAGACTTGAATTAACTAGGTAAATTAACTCCTTTGAATCCATTAGGAAAAGTGAAAAGTCCTTTTTCCTAGTGTTGGTCCCTAGAGATTTTGGTTTTGTTAAAGAGGATTGAGATTAAGGAGATCAGGAAGTGTGAGCATGTTTGCTGCTTGGTGTTAGGGGGGAGAGCTATAAAGAGCCCAGCTAGGTAAGATAACTGATAAGGTTCTTAATGTAGGGTTCGAGAACTTTTGAAAAAATATTTTTTGTAATAGTATCTCAACATAACTTTTCCATTATTTTATTTTCTTCATTTAAAAACCTCATTCTGAAGAGGAGTCCAGGGCCTTCACCAGAATCAGCAATAACTGGTGGGGGCACCAGGGTGGGGGTCAAGGCATGCCAAACATAAAGGTAATGAAGTTTTGTTTTAGGTATTCTTCCAGATTGGATTGACATTTTGGTTCTCCTCTCACCTGCCCTGAATATAAATAGAAAGGCTGTTAATTTGTTAGGTGGACAGAAACTAGAAAAAAGTAGGTTATAGGGAATGTTTGTAAGACGAATAAAGGGAATGCAATAGAGGAGGGCTTCTATTTTCAGGGATATAACGGTGCATTGGTTACTTGAACTTTTTTTGTATGTAATGATATTCTCTCTAATGGGATTTTACCTGTATTTATTTTTATTGTCTGAATCTCTTTATTTTCTTTATGTGACTTGTCTAATGGGGTTTCATTTGAGAATTCTAAAAAACTGTCAAGTATGGTAGAATTATTTTACTGTTGTGACACTTTGAATTTAGGAATAGGAAACGGATAAGAAACTGGATCTGTGATTTTACTGGTTTCCTCCTTGGTGAAGAAAATTCTTACCAATGAAAGTCACTTGCGTTCTCTGCAATTTTACTGTGATTTGCCCAAGGCCACAGTCATACTGTGTCAGATGATGTATTTGAACCTAGGCTTCCCAGGCTCCTAGGTCAGCTCTCTTTTCATAATACCATTTCTGTCTCATTTTAGGAACAGCGGTCTTAATTTAATTCAGTAAATTAAAATTCACTGAATTTTAGCTTTTAGTCTCTCTGACCCTCGGTTTGACTTTTGTGTATGGTCTTTTCCTATTATCTGAATACCTTAAAATAAGAAAAATAGAACTTTGTTTTAATCTTGTTTAACTTTTTTTTTTCTCTTTTTGGGGAAGGTAGGGCAATTGGGGTGTTAGTTGTCTGAGACCCGATTGGAACTCAGGTCCTTCTGACTCCAGGGCCTGTGCCACCTAGCCGCCCCCTCTTGTTTTACTTTTTATTTTTTAGTTTTGTCAGTGTGGTTTTGAATTCTCAACTGAATCCATCAAAATATAATTTCTCAGTGTCTTAAAATTTAAAGGCATCAGAATCCAGTCTTGGGGTTAATCAGACCACACCGCTATATTCATCCTCTGTTTGCTTATCTGCCTCCTTTGTTGTTCCTCTTGCCTGACCTACCACCCTCCTTTGTTTTGATTTTCTAAATGATAATTTTTAAGGCATAAATCAAGTGCTCCCTTTTCATGAGCCTTCTTTTCTTTTCTTTCTTTCTTTCTTTTTTTTGCTTTTTGGAGGGCAATTGGGGTTAAGTTTGCCCAAGGTCACATGGCTAGGTTTTTTGTTTGTGTGTGTTAAGTGTCTGAGGCCGGATCCGAACTCAGGTCCTTCTGACTCCAGGGCCAGTGCTCTACTCACTGCGCCACCTAGCCCCGCCCACCCCCCCCCCCCCCCCCATGAGCCTTATTTTCTAATTGTTTTTGCTATGTAAAATTTCTCCAGCTAGCCTGTAAATTCCTTGGGGTGAAGACTAAGTATGATACTTAAAAGTGATTTGGCGTATACAGATTTATACATAAAAGGTGCTCAGTAATACTGATTGAGTATCTGATTGAGTCATGAGCATTCTTTGCCAGTTACGGGAAGTCCTTTTGTGAATTGTGTTTGAAACCAAGTTTTATCTACATGCTTATGACGTATCCACACATTTTGGTTTTCCTCCCTCAGTTGATCAGTTTAAAATATTTTCAGGGTTTAAAACATTTGCTTTTCATTAAAGTAATGATTATGTTGCTTGTCTCTTGTAGATTACAAGCTACGAGGCTTCAGTGTACTGAGTGCAGGCTCCTGACCTGGAATCAGGAAGACACTTGTTCAAATCCAGCCTCAGACACTGAGCTGTGTGACTTTACCCTGTTTGCCTTAGTTTGCTCATCTGTAAAATGAGCTGGAGAAGGAAATGTCAAACCACTCCATAGTATTTGCCAAGAAAACCCCAAAAGGAGTCATTAAGAGCCAGACATGCCTAAACAACAACAAAATTGTTAAAAGGGTGAGGGAGAGGGGGCCATGGAAAGAAAAGGAAGAAGGTAGGAAGGGCTGGGGAATATACATGCACTTAATATAGCAGTACCTCATTATTTTAGCCTCATGTTACAGATAACAAGCTTGTTTTTTCTAAAGTATTTGAATCTTGCTTATTTTAACATTTTTAGATGGGACTTTTCTTCATAATGTTTGATACACCTTTGTAAAAAGAGTTTACTGAAGTGTATTTATTTTTTTTAATGACTTCAGGGTCATTATTACTATTCTTTATCATAATGTCATCCAGTAACAGCCTCAGGAACATGAAGTATATATACCCCTTCATTTGAACAAACATTTACTAAGTACCTACTGTGTAATGCAGACCTTGGCAAAGAAAAGAAAAATGGTATATGGGAGAATGAAAATCCAAACCCAAAATGCTGCTTGTGACCTTGGGCTTTAAAAACAATTTCACATACATACAATAATGCATTGCTGAAGTAACTAAAACTGAGGTGTTCAGTGACTTGTCCAGGTTTGCAAAATAAGTGTGGGAAGTAGGATTCATTTTTTTTTAATTTCATGTTTTTATTAATTAAAAAGAATATTTTCTTTGCCTCTTATCTCCATACCTCTTTCCCTCTTCCTTTTGTAGCAAATGTTCATAGACAAGTAAAACAAATTAACTCATTGACCATGCCCAAAATATACATAGATATGAGAGAGAGAGAGAGAGTGTCATTTTTTTGTCTTGAGCTCCCTGTCAGGATTGGAGATAGCATGAACCCCCATTGTTGTTCTGTGATCTTTCAAAATTGCTTGTCTTTACACCATTGTATTGTTTTCCTGGTTGAGCTCACATCTGGGGAAACTTATATGAACCGATGAAGAGGCAGGATGGCAGAATTCTCATTCTGATCTCCAGATTCTGGATCTAGTGTTCTTATTACTATACTAAGCCCTCTTCCTTTTTCCCCCATCTCTCATATCCACATCCTCTCAGTAAAATGGTAAAATTTATACCAGCTGCTTCACAGGGCTGTTGTGAGGAAAGTGCTTCATCAGGATTAGAGCTCCATATAAATGTATGAGAGCAAAGTAAAGACCTAGGCAAAATTCTTGTGAAAATTTGAGGAGGGAGAGAAATGACTTCCACCAGGGGGCCAGGGAGGGAGTGAGTGAGTGACACAGGGCACAGAAGTCATATATGTATCAGAGAAGGATTCATTGAGCAGGTCATGCTTGGAATTAGCTCTTGAAGAGGAAGGGAAAGGTATGGGGGGTGGGGTTAGGATGAGAGTATAATTACTATTCCTTACTTTATTTGAGGTAATGGGGAGCCCACTGAAGGTTTTTGATGATAAGGAGTGGAAAGCTTATTTGGTCTTCTCTTTGAAGACTGGAGAAGAGAGACTGAGGAAGGCAGGAAGAAAAATCCAGTATCCTAGGAACATAGATCTAGAACTGAAAGGGACCTTAGAAGTCAGTCTCTTGGGGCTGCTAGGTGGCGCAGTGAGTAGAGCGTCGGCCCTGGAGTCAGAAAGACCTGAGTTCAGATGCGGCCTCAGCCACTTAACACACACAAACAAAAAACCTAGCCGAGTAACCTCGGGCAAGTTACTTAACCCCAATTGCCCTCCAAAAAGCAAAAACAAACAAACAAACGAACCGAAATCAGTCTCTCATTTTATAGATGAGAAAACTGAGGCCTGGGAAGGTTAAATAAATTAACCCCAAATTATATATATTAAAGAGTAGAACTGGAATTTCAGCTCAGATATTTCAGCTATAAATCCAGCACCCTTTTCTAGGGCACCATAAGGCTGTTTGTGGAATTTCAGAGAAAAGAAATGAAAGCCTAAACTAGGGTATTTCAGTAAGGGTTGAGATTGTGATTGTGACAGCATTTGGCAACTGATCGAATAGGGGAGGGAGGGAAGGAAATAAATGAGAAGCAAGTCACGTAATTACCAAACTAGGTGATTTGGAAGGAAACTTGTCAAGGGTAGGGTTTGCTGTGCCTTTGTTTTGCTGTCTATGCCAGGCTGTTTATTACCTAGTAAAATAACTTCAGACTGCTCTGTTTTTTGAGTTTGATTTAATTTTTTTGGTTCTCCTTTATTAAATGACAGCTGATTACTTTTGCAGTTTTCCTCCATTAGCACTATGCTACAACTCCCTTTTCTTCCCTTGTAATATGAAATTTCTAGCTTCTCTGCTTTAGGAAACCAGACTTAAGGTTAGAATTGTATGCTAAATAAATTTGTATAAATAGACACAAAGCACATTTCCTATTGATTAACACTTTGTAGTATCTGTTTTGGTTGTTCAGAGCCTATTTGCTTCTTGATTTTCAGTTGTATTTTAATTAATCATTGAGTCACATCTATCATTTAATTGGTATAGTGAGAAATTGGTATGGTGAGAAATACTTTCTCAACTAATTCAGATCTTTGTTGTCACTTATTTGTGAGAGTTGCCTGTGGTACTGTGTAACTGAGGTTGGGTGACTGCCCAGAGACTTGCCTGGTATACAACCTCTACATATTTGAGGTGTTCTTTTAATTACCAGAGCTAAGGAAATTAGTCCTACATGAAAAGGACTGTTATCACTTGAGAATTATTAATAATGTGATGCTTTAAGTTTCACAAAACATTTTCTTCACAAACAGCCGTTATTGTTCTATTTCACAGATGAGGAAACTGAGGCTTTTTAAGAAGTTAGATAATTTGTCCATGTTCACACGTCTTAGGGTTGTCTGAGATGGGATACAAACTCCTTACCTGAATCCTGCATTGCCTCTCATTTGTGGGTTTTGGCTCAGTTGATGTATAAATACATTATACAGGGGTTCCTTCCACATGTCCCTAACTTTTTTTCCTGTGCCTCTTTCTGCGGCTGTTCCCTCAAATACCATTATATTACAAAGAAAAACTCATAGTTCACTCAACACTTCACCTATTTCTATGTAATGTAACTTTTTTAAGTGTAGGCAGCCACCTTCCTTAGTTGGTTATAATTCTAGAAAAAGGATTGTAAATCGAAAAGACGGAGGTAAAATGTGATTTTCACGTAGAAAATTTACAATGGGGGGGGTTGCTGATGCCCAGTTTTTTATTGGAATAATTGCATACACCGTAGTCAGCTCTAAATGGTACACTTGGATGGTATATTGTATTAATCTTTCTAATGTGTATATAAATTACACAGGACCATACAGTAACTGATCAAATAAATTTGTATTTACTATGATACAGTATCATAGTCTTCTATATGAAGTCTCTTAGTTTGCAATTCCATGTTGTTGTTGTTTTTGTTTTTGTTTTTTTTTTTTGCAACTGAAGGTCAAGAAATACTTTCATATGTATCATGGATTCAGAAAGGTTTTTTGGGTACATCTTCACAAATATCTTGGAAATTCTTTTGGAGAAACTTAGAACCTACTAAAATAAATAGCTTTTTGAGAAGTTGATTGAGTGATCTTTCACTGATTTTTCCAAAGAGCTTTAAAAATCAAACTCTTGGTCTTGAGGTTGGGAGTCTTTCTCTAATGTTGAAGTGTAATCTCATGAGGTCTTAGCTTTTTTACTTTGTATCTTACTATTATGCAATGGTACTTAAAGGCTTGATTTCATTGCTATTCCATCCACTGATTACATTACAGTGCCTTAGTGGATTTTTCCCCCCATAAATTTCTGTGGCCAAAAATGTCCATTACCTAATGAACAAGCTTCTGTTAATGAGATCCAAGGCATATCAAGCTTTAAAATGCACAAAATAACCTTCACCTGAAATACATTTTCTATTCTTAAATCTCACTTCCATTTCATCCTTCATAGTTTTTGCCCCTGAGCCTTGCTGCATAGTGGTTAAATATTATGATCTTTGTTTCTGAATCCTAATCTGTGGAAAGACCAAGACTTAATATATTGATTTTAGCCCTGGTTCCATTACTAATTTCTGTCCTTTCTTGTGAAAGTCATTTTTATAAATGAAGGGGTTAGACTAAATCAGTGGTTCTTAACCTTTTTTGGTGTTATGGACTTCTTTGGTAGTGTGAAGGTCTATGGTTCCCTTCTCAGAATGATGTCTTTAAAAAGCATAAAATAAAATACATAGGATTACAAAGGAAACCAATTACATTGAAATGCAGTTAAAAATTTTTTTTGAGAAGTTACAACTACCCAAGTTAAGAACCTTTAGATTGATTTCTAAGGCCACTTTCAGCTCTTTAATCAAATAAACTCTTTACATCTGAAGACACTAATTTTGCACCTTGTCTTATAATGGGTTAGATCATTATATAAACTCATTAGATCTGTGCAATTTTCCTTTCATTAGTCACATTTGAGAGTTGACTGAAGTTTGATTCCAGTGCTTTAAAAAAAAAGAATTATTCTTATAAGCCTTCTGGAATTTATTCTGAGTGTTGTCTTTTAAAAAGGTACTTTACGAAAAACATTTTTGGAAACTACCTTTTGGAAAATGATATGCTTAAGCCCGGAAGTACAAAGGAAAAAAGAAACATTACTTCTCCTAAATTAGGACCTGGAACTATCCTGGAACACCTAGTAAACAGGAAAATAAGTAAAAAATAATTTGAAGAGGAAAGGGACACTAAGGGGGAAGGAGTATATTGGGGAGATTGTAGTGTAAAAAAATATACAGTATAATGTAGATGCCTAGTGTAGAGGAATCAGGGAAGATTTCCTAGTCAGAAGTGACATTTGGACTGCATCTCAGAGGTATCAGTGACTTCTAAGATGTTGTAGTGAGTAGTGAATACATTCTGTAGATTTGAGGGACAGGATATAAAGGTACAGAGACAGGAAATGACTAATTAAGGTCCTACAAGCTAGTTATAGCCATCTTGACTAAAAATTATTGGGTGGGAAGTGGCAGGGTGTCATAGACAATAAGTATGGAAAGGGAACCATATGGTAGAGGATAAGACATGGATTAGATTATTCAATGGTCATTTTTTTTAAACCTTTTTTTTTTTTTAAACCTACTTGGCCCTGCTCTTGCTTTCACTTGTTGTAGGCATTTGGAAACCATAATTTGTGAATCTTCAGAAGAAGGACTGCTGAATGGAGTAGGGGGGGGAAAGGAACACTTCAGGTCTTATTGGGGTAGAGAGTGGGGTGGGAAAGCTTTAGGATGCAGATCCAAAGTTCATTTGCACCAAAGTAGATGTTGTATTGGACTGAATGAGTGACTATAAATCAATGACTATTATAATTGGATATGTAAATTTCTAATGTCCTGGGGTTAAGTGAAAGTACTGTCCTCCTTCACCCTCTGCACCCCCCCCAAATTATTGTAATAAATGATCAGTCTAGCAAAACAAATGTCCTGTATTGGCCATGTATCTTAGTCTTTGTGTTAGTCCATTACCTCTCCGTCAGGATGTGAGTAACATTCTTCATAATCCCCCTAGAATCATAGTTGATCTTTATATGTTAATCAGAAATATTAAGTCTTTTCAAGGTAGCTTGTTTTTACAGTGGTAAATTTTTCTCTTGATTCTGCTTACTTTACTTTGTATTGATTGAGACAAGTCTTCTAAGATCTCTCAAAAAGTCTCTTTGTTTCTTTTATCACAGTAGTGTTCTACTATATTCATAGACCATAATTTGTTGAACCAGACCCCACTTGATGGGTACCCACTTAGTTTCCAATTCTTTGCTACTAGTAGAAGAGCTTGTAGAAATATTTTTGTACATATAGCACCTTTCCTTTTTTGATGGCTTTGGGGTATATACACCTAGTAGTATTTTCACTAAATCAATTTGAATGTCCAATTAATTTTTGAGGCATAATTGCAAACTGCTTTGCAGAGTGGCTATACCTATTCACAGCTCCACTAACAGTTCTATCAATTTGCCTGTGTTCCCATAGTCCCTCTTCATTTGTCATTTTCCTTTTTCAGATAAGCCAATCTTGAGGTAAAACCTCAAGAGTTGTTTTTATTTGTGTTTCTCTAATTATTAGTGGTTTGCAATTTTTGTTATTTTTTTATTTTTTGCTTTATGGAAGGCAGAGGGCAGGGCAATTGGGGTTAAATGACTTGCCCAAGGTCACATAGCTAGTAAGTGAAAACACTAAATGAGTTCACAGTCAGACGGTTACTGAAACAACTGAACAACAACAACAAACTTGTTCTCCAAAATACTGCTAAACCATCAAGATTTACAGTCCTAGCAACAGATAAAATAGAATGTCTTCCTGGTAATTTTACTAGCATTGGATTTTATTATTAATTACTATTTTGATGGATTTTGTAGATGTAAAGTGGCATTTTAAAGTCTTTTAATTGAAAGATTATAGCTGTGTAGAGCTGGAAGGGACCTCAAAGACATCTTGATTTATGTTGGAGAATTTGAACATCTTTTCATTGTTTTATTAATTTGCATTTCCTTCTTTGAACGTTTTCAGGTGTACGCTTTGACCATTGCTCCATTGGGAAATGTATTGGTACACTTACAAGTACCGATTCCTTCTTGATTCTGGATGTCAGATCAATTTTATTAATAAATTAACAGTAAATTTTTTTGTTTCTTTTAATTTTTGAATTGCTTTTGAATTGCTAATTTTTTGAATTGCTTTTTAAATATTCTTTTTCTCCAGAGTTGACAGATTATTTTTCTTCCAGATTTTTCCAATTACATTTGTGAGGGGTTTTTTTTTTTTTTGAAATCTGGTTTAATTTATGTAGTATAGAATATAAATTGAAATTTATTTCTTACTTTACTACTGCTCCTCACTTTCTTCTTAATTTTTTTTTTTTACTTTTTGATGGGGGAAGGGGCAGTTGGGGTTGAATTGCCCAGTGTCACGTGGATAATAAGTGTTAAGTGTCAGCGGGCAGATTTGAACTCAGGTCCTCGAGTTCAGGGCTGGTGCTCTATTCGCTGTACCATCTAGCCACCCCACTACTCCCCACTTTTTTTTTTTTTTTTTGCTTTTTGGAGGGCAATTGGGGTTAAGTACCTTGCCCGAGGTCACTCGGCTAGGTTTTTTTGTTTGTTTGTTTGTTTGTGCATTAAGTGTCTGAGGCACTCAGGGCCTTCTGACTCAGGGCCGGCGCTCTACTCACTGCGCCACCTAGCCGCCCCTATTTCATTTTTTAAAAGCCGTTTTTATTACCATGAACTTGACAAACATCAAGAAACAATCATGTTTCCTCATAGAAAGGGCTGAAAAAGATCGTGTGAAACCATGACATACAGCTTGGCTTTTTTACAGGAGGAGGAGGTATATTTCAAATTTAACATGGTTCAACATTGCCCTGCCTTTGTCCTCTTCTGAACTTCCTTCTGCTCTCTGTTTTAAATGATTCATTTACATTTTTGGGGGGAAGCAGTGTGGTGCTATGAAAAATCACTGAATTTTGGGGTCAAAGGAACTACATTCAGATCCTGTTGCTGCTCCTTGCTAATTTCTTCAGTTATTCAGCTTCTTATTGATTAGGTTGGAATATGTAACCTCTAAGGTCCCTTTAGCTATAAATTTGATTCTATTTGCTTATAATCTTTCTTTTCAAAGGTATCATCATTATTTTCCCCCTTGTCCTCCAAAAAAAAAAGGCCTTGTAACAAACTTGTGTACACAAAACAAATCCATATATTGGTTTGTGTCAGAAAAATGTATGTTTCATTTTGTTCCTCTAAATTATTCACTTTGCTGCCAAGAATTGGGAAACTTGGACAGCTAGGTGGCCCAGTGAATAGAGCACAGGCCCTGGAGTCAGGAGGACCTGAGTTCAAATCTGCCCTCAGACACTTAACACTAGCAGTGTGACCTTGGGCAAGTCACTTAACCCCCAATTGCTTTCCCCCCTCCAAAAAGGCCAAAAAAAAAAAAGAATTGGTAAACCTGATTCAATCTTAGTTTTCTTGGGTTATGGGTGATCACTACATTGATCATAGTTCTTATATTTCACAGTTGCTTTCCTTTATAATGTTGTTGTCATTGTATAAATCATTTTGGCTTTGTTCACTATCAATTTGGACACGTTGTCAGGTGTCTCAGAATCTGTACTTTTGGTCATTTATTATAATGCAGTAATATTCCATTACATTTCACATGCCATAATTTGTTCAACTGTTCTTCCATTGCTGGGTCTTCATCTTGTTTGAAGCTCTTTTTAGTACAGAAGGTACTGCTAAGATATTTTTTTTACAGATAAGTTTTTACTTCTCTCTTTGAATTTGCCCCCAGAGGTGGGGTAGGGGAGGGGAATCTCTGCCTAGTAGTGGTTCTGTTGATAAGGGCGGGGAGAGGCCTTACTTTTTAGGCAAAGTTCCAAATTGCTTTCCAGAATGACTGGACCACTTCACAGCTCCATAAATAGTTCTTAATGAACTTAATGAATGTTCTGTTCTCCCACTGTCACTGTAATAACTTAAATTTTTCCCATCAGATTTTCTGAATGTGAGGTGCAATGTGTTTTAATTGACATTTCTCTTAGTAATTTGGAGCATTTATTCATGTGGTTGATAGTTTAGATTTCTTTCCTTGAGAACTGTTATTTGTCCATGTCTTGACTACTCAGCTGGCTCTTGTTCTATGTCTGTACTGATTCCTTATATATAGACTATCACAGAAACTTGCTGCAAAGCTTTTCTCCCTAAGTTAACTTTTTTTTTTTTTTTTTTTGCTTTTTGGAGGGGCAATTGGGGTTAAGTGACATGCCCAAGGTCACACAGCTAGTGTTAAGTGTCTGAGGTCAGTTTTGAACTTGGGTCCTCCTGAATGTAAGGCTGGTGCTCTATTCACTGTGCCATCTAGCCTCCCCAACTGTTTCTTTTCTTTTCTTTTTTTTTTTTTTAAAGCAATTGGGGTTAAGTAACTTGCCCAAGGTTACACGGCTAGGTTTTTGTTTGTGCGGATTAAGTGTCGGAGGCCTGCTCCGAACTCAGGTCCTTCTGACTCCAGGGCCGACGCTCTACTCACTGCGCCACCTAGCCGCCCCAACTGTTTCTTTTCTAATACTCGATTGACTTATGTGCAAAACCTTTAAAGTTTTATGTAATCAGAATTGCTCATTATCATCTATGATATTCTCTGTCCTTTTTTCAAGAACTTCCCCTCTTCATAGTTCAGAAAGGTTTATCCTCTCTTCCTCTAATTTGTTTATCTGACCTTTTATATCTAAGTCATCTATTTGGAGTATGTGGTATATGATATGAGATGTTGACCTAAACATCAAATTGCATTCCTGCTTTCCCTTACCCTAGTCCTTGGGTTTATTGAACATATTGTGTTACAATTTAATCAGTTGCTTCTGCATTTTGTCTTCTACTTCATTGACCAGCTTTTAAAATTCCAAATAGTTCTAATAGTTAATGTTTTGCAGTATAGTTTTAAACCTAGCATAGCTAGGCCCTCTTCATTCTCTTTTATAAAAAATATTTCCCTTGAGATTCTTGACCTTTTGCTCTGATCTATAATTTAGGTAATATTGTCTTTTTTTTTTTTAAGTTAAATTCACATGGCTTAAAAATGAACATTTGCTATCTTTCCAATTATTTATCTTTATTTCTTTTTTAAAAAAAATATCTATTTTTAGTTTTCTTTCTTTTTTTTTTGGAGGGCAGTTGGGGTTAAGTGACTTGCCCAAGGTCACAGAGTTAGTTTTTTGTGTGTTAAGCTTCTGAGGTTGAATTTGAACTCAGGCCCTCCAGACTCCTGACTTAGTTTTCAACATTTCACTTCCAGAAGCTTCTGTGTTCCAAATTTTCTCCTTATCTCTCCCCTCCCCCAATATAATGTGTAATTTGATATAGGCTGTACATATATATTCATATTGAACCTATTTTTCATTTATCTTCATTTCTATAAAGACTGTTTTGTAATGTATTCATATAATTCCTGTGTGTCTTGATAGGTAGATTCCAGATGAATTTTGTCAATTTATTTTATATCCCGCTTCTTAAATGAAGTTATGTTTCAATAATTAGTCAACTCCAGAATTCCTCTAAGTAAACCATCATGTTGTTTTTGCAAAACCAGAATTTCATTTTCTCTTTGCCAATGCATAAATCCTCAAATTATTTTTCTTGTTACTGATACACCTACTGTTTTCTGGCACATAGTAGGCACTTAATAACTGACTGACTGATAGTATTGAAAAGGCTTGTAGGGTTTCTCCATTACAGGTAATGTTAACTTTTTGTTTTATATAGATAGTGTTTATCACATAAAATAATAATTTCTTTATTTCTAAGCTTCTTAATGTTTTTAATATAAAGTAATATTATGTAGTTTGTCAAAAACTTTCTTCATATATTGATAAGTTATTTTTATGGTTTTCATTATTAATATGTTCTATTTAGTTTATAAGCTTTCTTAAGGATTAATGATAAGGATTAGTTGTTTGTGATTTTATTGGTATAGGAAGGAATTCCTAGAATGAGGAAACTTTACCTCCTAGTTCCCCTCTTCACCATTTCTGAAATTTATAGTTTTAGGGAGTTGTCTAGAGTACTGTGAAATGAAGTGACTTGACTTTATATCTGATGTCAGAGGTGGGACCAGAGTGACTGTCCATTGTGCCATGCTAATGGATAATTTTTATATGTTAGACTTGTTTGTATAATTTTGTATCAGTGTTTGTTACATTGCTCCGTAGTTTTTTGCTTTTGTTTTTTTTCTGTAGGTCTTAAGTATCAGGACAATATTTATCTTGTAGGGGAATTGGATAGGATCCCTTTCTGTATTTTTGCAATTTATTTTTTTTTAATTTTTGATAATATTTAATTATAAAATCCATCTGGTCCTGGGTGTTTTTTCTTTGGAAATTTCTTTGACTTATTCAATTGTTTTTTTCTTTCTGAGATTAGGTGAATCTGGCATTTCATATTTACTCTTTTCTATTCTCAATTTTTTTCCTTTTATAATCTAGTTTTTATTTTTGTGAATATCCATTTCTTAAGTTATTGATTTTATTAACATAAATGACAAACTAGTTCCTACTAATTTTATTTATTTGTTAAGAATTATTTTTCATTTAGGATGTTGGCAATTTGACTTTTAATCTCTTTAAAACAGATTAGCTAATGGTTTATTCTGTTAATATTCTCTCCCCCGCCAAAAAAAACCCAAGCTGCTAGTATAATCATGGGAGGTTTTTTTTTTATGTCTGATTTTCAGAATTTCTATTTTTGTAATTAGTTGCAGTTTTCCTATTTGTTTTAGTCAGATGCCTAATTTAATGTTTATTCTCTTGCTGATGAAAGTTTTTAGACACTACATTTTCCTCTAAGGACTACTTTGGCTAGGTCCCAAAAGTTCTGGTGGAGTATCTTTTTGTTTTGTTCAATTAAATTATCTATTTTTTTCTATTGTTTTTTAACCCATCAGTTCATTAGAATTAAGTTACTCCATTTATGTTTGAATCATTTCCTTAAATGCCTTTTATTGTAATTTTTATTGAACTTTGGTCAATAAAGAATGTGTTAAATATTTCTGTACTTTGAGTCTTTATGTGTTAGCCACATGATCAGTTTAATGAAGGTCCAATGCAAATTAGGTGTATTTCTTTTCTCTAAAACTATTCAGATAATTCTTTGTTATTTATCTTCTATTAAATCTGTCTAGTTCTGAAAAGGACCTGTTGTCCCAGTTGTTATAATTTTATGGTCCATTTTTTTCTATGTTTGTATTAGTTTTTCCTTCAAGTACTTAGGTGAACTGTATCATTCAGTACATTATATATTACTGATATTTCACTGTGGAAATTTAAGCATAATGTAGTTTCCTTGTTTATCTTTTCATCATGTTTGTTTTTACTGTTGCCTTGTCTGCCAGTTTTATTTTTTACTATTAAAATTTTTATTTATTTTAATAGCTATTGTAGCTACTTAACTATTCTGTTAATTTACCTGAAGCATAAATCATTCTGCTTCATCCTCTTAGTGTAACTTTTCTTTTTGTAGCTTTATGTCTTCAGCGTCTCTTATCTCAAAATATTTCTCTATCATAAATGATGCCTTCTTACGTTTATTCATTTTCAGCTTTGGATCTTATGTTGGAATTTTGAATTGGGCCAGTTTTTTCTCACCTTCTTTAATGGGTTGGGTAGGGCTTGTTTTATCTTGTCTCTACTGTAGTATGGATGCTTCTATGGCCTATTAATTTGAACAGTGAGTGGTATTAGGCCTACCTTTTCCTTCAATCCTTTTGGTGGTCCACTGCAGCTTTGGTTCTCAACGTGTGTGTCTGTGTGTGTCTGTGTGCATGAAACTGTTATTTAAAGCTTGTTTTTCTTTTAAAGTATTTATAATCAATTCAGTGTGTCACTTTCAAAGTTGGCCTTATCTGTGATTCTTTCTGTTTATTTCCAAAAACTACTTCAGGGACTCTTTTCTTTTTCTTTCCACAACCCTGTTCCTAGCCCACATTCTTGGATTAAAAAACCAAGACCTATGTAGCACACATGCATAGTCAAGAAAAACAAATGGCCACATTGGCCAAGTCCAAAAATGCATGTCATTCTTCAACTTGATTCCATACTTGTCTTCTCAGGAGGTGGGGAGCATGCCTGCATCATTGGTACTTTTGAATTGTGATTGGGTGGGCACATTGATGGTAGTTTTTAAGTCTTTCAGAATTGTCTTGGAAGTGTTGTTATTATATAAATTGTTTCCCTACTTCTGCTCAGTCAACTCTTGTCTCAATTCATTTAAATCTTTCTGGGTTTCTCTAAAACTACCTATTTCATTATTTCTGGCAGCATACTAATCTCTTGTATTCATACACCACAGCTTGTTCTATAATTACCTTTTTGATGGGTATTCCCTTAATTTATAATTCTTTGCTATAACCAAAAGAGCAAAAAGGTATATGGATTTTTTCCTCTTTGTTTGATTTCTTTGATGTGGAGACCTAGTATTGGTATTGATGGGTCAAAGGGTTAGTGGCATAGTAGACTGACTTTGGGCACAGTTCCAAATTCCTTTCCAGAATGCTAGATCATTTTAATAGCTCTACCAACAGTGTATTGATATGTCTTCTTTACCATAACCCCTCCAACATTTGTCATTTTCCCTTCTCTGATATCTTTACCAATCTAATGGGTGTGAGGCAGAACTTCACAGCTGTTTTAATGTTTATTTTGCTAATTATGAGTGATTTGGAGTATATTTTTGTGGTTTTTGTTTTGTAGCCTTTGACCATTTGTATATTGAGGAATGAATTTTTCTTATAAATTTTAATCAGTTTCTTATATCTGTTGGATATGACCTTTATCAGAGAAACTTGGTATTCTCTACCCCCACCCCCCATTAAGTGTTTAACTTCTGTTTTTAACTGCATTGATTTTGTTTGGGGGGAAAAGTAACTTTTTTTTTTTTTGGCTTTTTGGAGGGCAATTGGGGTTAAGTAACTTGTCCAAGGTCACACGGCTAGGTTTTTGTTTGTGTGTGTGTTAAGTGTCTGAGGTCGGATCTGAATCAGGTCCTTCTGACTCCAGGGCCGACACTCTACTCACTGCGCCACCTAGCCACCCCTAGGAAAAGTAACGTTTAAAGTTTTTGTAATAAATACGAGTTTTATCTTCTGTTATCCTCTGCCTCTTGTTTGGCCATGAACTACTGACTAGCTTAAAGATTTGCAAAACACTTCCTATATATTATCTCATTTGATTCTCACAACATCCTATTATACTTCAATTTGTTATCATCATCCTCATTTTACAGATGAGGAAACTGATTGACTTGGATTTAATGACTTGCCTAGGGTCACACAGCTAATAGAATGTGTGAAGTAAGGTTTGAACCGGAGCTTTCTGACTCAGGTAACTCTTCCCCTTGCCATAGTTGTAAAATGTATGTTCTTCCTTGTTCTAATTCTTGGGGAATCCACAACATTTGCTGGGTCTTCATCTTGTAGGACTAAATTTATTGTAGGTCATCGCAGTGGTCTCCAAACTTGTGGTCATGCATCCATCATATCAATAAAAATTTTTGAGGATACTTTCCAATATGTGCACAGAAACTTTTTTATAAATTATATAAAATTATATATAATGGAAATTTTAAAAAGATGAGATAAAGAGGAAATCATAGTGGATAGACTTAACAGGGAGCCATTGGAATTTACTGAGTAGTAGTTATAAGGTCAGTCTTATGTTTTAAGGAAATTGCATAGAAAAATTTGTGGAGGATGGATTGGGGAGGAGAGAAACTTGAGGCAAGGAGTTTGTTCTGTTAAATAGCTTAGATACAATCTCAATAATGCTTTTTAATACTGCAAAATTTCATGTAAAATCCTTTCATTCCTAATGTAAAAAAGCAAGCCATAATAAACCCATATATCCCCTAACTGAATTATAAAAAGTTGGTAGAATTTGATTTTTACTTTGTAAAAGAGTCTTTTTTTATCTTTTTTCTTTTCTTTTCTTTTTTTGTTTGTTTGTTTGTTAAACCTGGGACTTTGATTTCATTGATGTTAGGGAACTCCCAATGAAGAAAATTCATCTTCTAATGCTGATCAGTACCTACTTTGCAACCTAAAGTTTTAGTTTTGTAGGGGATACTGAGGGATTGTGACTTGCTCAGGGTTGCACAGACAGGATGGATCAGGTGAGACTTTAACCTAAGATCTTGACTCTGAAGCAGGCATTCTATCCATTTCCATATAATATATTATAAACATGAAATGAGAGGCAGAGAGTATTTATTATATGATCCCATTCCATCCTGTCTTCTCCAAAGTATTGTTCCTTCCATCATTTTCACTGTTCGACTTAACTTGAATAACTGAAATTGCCTTGTCTACTTACTGCTTTTCTGCTGTCTACAAATATGCCCACATCTCCCCTATCTAAAAAAACCTCACTTGATTTGTCTATCCATACTAGCTGCTGTTTATTTCTGTTCTCCTTTTTGGTATTAAACTGCACTAGAAAGTTATTTACACTAGGATCTCTCCATTTGACCTCCTGGCACTTGTTTCTAAAACCCTCTCCAGTTTGACTTCTGACCTTATCTTTCACCTAAAACTACTCTTTTCAAAGTTACTGATGATCTTTTAATTACCAAATCTAATGACCTTTTTTCAGTCCTTATTGTTACTGAGTTCTCTACTGTCTTTAATACTGTCAGTTGCTCTTTTTACTCTGGGTTACTCCTTCCTGTTTTTGCTATGTATTTGACCATTTTTTCTTAGTCTCCTTTGCTGGGTCTTCATCCAGGTCATGCCTCTTAAAGGTGGGGCTCTATCCTGGGCTCTCTTCTCCATCTATACTATTTCACTTGTTTATCTCATCAATTTCCATAGATTCAATTATTATTTCTATGCCCATGATTCTCACATCTACTTATCAAACTGTAACTTCTCTCTTAATCCCCAGATTCACACCTCTAGCTTCCTATTAGACATCTTAAACTTGATGTACCATAGACTTCTTAAAATCAACGTGTCCAAAACTGAACTTCATTATCTTTCATCCTTCCCCTGTTACTATGGAGGGCACCAATATCCTTTTGGTCACCCAGGCTTACAACCTAGGTGTCATCCTGGATTCCTCAGTCTCTTAACCTCCATAGAATAATTAATGATTTCTCAATTGCCAAGTCCTATTGATTTGAACCTTTATAACATCTCTCAAATATGCCCCCTTTCTTTCCTCTGACATTGTTACCACCCTGGTGCAGGTCCTCATCATCTTATATCTGGACTATTGTGATAGCCATGTTAGTCCATCATCTTTCAGTCAGCTCTCAAAATAATCTTCCTAAAGTATAGATCTGATCATGGAATCATCTTCCCCTCTCTACCTAGTCATTAAACTCTAGTAGCTCCCTGTCACCCCTAGGACTAAGTGTAAAAATCCCTGTTTGACTCTTACGGTTCTTTTTAACCTAACTCCTTCCAGCCTTACCCATTTTCTCATATTCCCCTCCATGTGATACATAAATATAAATCTATAAACCACTATATACAAACAACGTGTATATGTACATATATGTGTGTGTGTGTGTATACACACACGCACACACACACAATATGAATTGAAGTTAATCTCAGCATTAAGGAGGAGTAGGGAAAGTCTTCTTGTAGAAGATGGATTTTTCCTGAGATTTAAAGGAAATCAAGGAAACCCTGGAGACAGAGATGAAGAAGAGAGTTCTAAGATTGGGGATAACCAATGAAAATGCTTAGAGTCAGGAGATGGAGTATCTTATCCTAGAAACATCAAGGAAGGGAATATCCCAGGATCGCATGGAGGAGAATAAAGTATAAAAATGCTGTAAGAAAGAGCCAGATTAGGATAGATTTAAAAAGAGGATTTTATATTTGATTCTGGGGTAATAGGGAGCCACTAAAATTCCAAATAGAGGAGCTAACATGATTGTATCCCCTTTTTACTTTAGTTAGATCATTTTGACAGCTACCTGGAGGAAAGTCTAGACTTGAGGCAGAAAGAAGCCCAGGTAAGCAGGTTGTCATAATGACCCGGTTCTTATTATGAAGGGGGCTGACTTTAGACCAACGTGGTGGCAGTCTCAGAGGAGAAAAGGAGATAGTTGTAGCCTATGATAGACTTGTGAAAATTTAGCTCTTTATGGTAGAAAAAGAGAAATTAATAAACAACCTAACTACCAGGGGAATACTTTATAGAGTTAGACAAAATAAAAATTCATTTAAAGGAAGGAAATGATCTATATCATCATATCATCAACAAAAATGACAAAAACCAGGATTAAAAGAACAGCTTTTTTAAAGCTCAAACTATTATAACACAGTAGTCATCAATTTTTTGCTGCTTGTTAATAGCCAAATTGATGAATGGAACAGATGAGACAAGAAAGAAATAATTATAGCTGAGCTCAATAAATCAGTGTATGATAAACACCATAACAAATTACCAATGAAAGAATTTCTTCTTTCATTGGTAATCTGGGGGGGGGGGGGATTAAAAATCTTCCCTCTCCGAATTTGAGAAATCCTGAGAAAAAAAGAAAAGTCTGCCAGAAATCAGACAAACATCTACATGATATACTACAATAAACTGAAAATGGATATGAGACTTGATCTGAATATTAAAGGTTACATTAAAAAGTTCTCTTCATAACTCTGGCTCAGAAATGAATTCCTGACCAAAAAATGGATTAAGGATGATAACAAGGTAAAATACATCATTTTGATTTAATGATATTGAAAAACATTTTGCACCAACATTTATTTATGTAGTTATGAAGGGGAGTGGTCAAGTGAGAGGAAAAAAAAACCTCATCACATAACTTTGTAAACTGATCTCCAAGATTTGTGGGCAATTAACAGAAATATGTAAGAACAAAAGCGATTTCTTAATAGATTATTGAGCAAAGGTTATAAACAAAACATTCAAAAGAATTGCAAACTATTAGCAAACACATGAATGCCTTAAATCATTAATATTAGGAGAAATGCAAATCAACAATTTTGAGGTTTCATCTCACACCCAGCAAATTTGCAAAGGTGACAAAAGAATGAAATAGTTTAATGGAGGAGCATGCTGTACTGTTTCTAGAGTTGTTGAATTGGTCCATTCATTCTGGAAAGCAATTTCAAATTTTTCTAAACTATCCACAATGAAATAAGTAGAACCATGAAAAAAATGCAGTGTAAACATGAAAAACAATACGTTAGAAATTTTAGTATGATAAATGTGACCAAGTTTTGTCCCAAAGTAGAACAATGAGAAGGTACCTACTTTCTTTATTGAAGTTGGAGACAATGGGTTAGAACAATATGGCTGTTAGACTTTTTTTAATATATTGGTTTTTCTTAATTTTCTTCTTTTTAAATCCCCCATAAAGGATGATTCTTTGGGGATAGGGTTACTTTGGTAAAAAAAAAAAAAAAAATAGGTGATAAAAAACAAGAGATCACAAAGGTTTTTTTATAAGAAAATAGAGGAAATTTTAAAACGATGTCACTTTTAGTACCTAGAGTTTGCTTATCTGGCCTAGATGCAACATAAAATGAATATGCAGTTTTAGGTAAGGGTAGAGTTAATTTAAAGTTGTAAAATGCTTAAAAAGGAAAATTTTGAAAAACATCCTCTTTCAATAAATTCTCTTAAGGGTGTGGGATTATTGGATGCAATCAAGGAATACTTTGTGGAGGAGAGATGTTATTGGAGATCCATTTTAGAGAATGACTAGGAATTATACAGATGAGGGTGAGGGATAATATTCTAGGCACAGGGAACAGCATGAGCTGAGGTATAGAGAGCAATATGAAAATTCCAGGCAAAATAATTTAGATTTTATTTGCTTGGCAATAAATAGAAATGTGAGTTTTCTTAGCAAAAGTGTGGTATGGCCCAAGATATGAATACGGGGGTTTATTTTGGTGGCATTATAAAGGAGAAATTGCAGAGGGTGGAGAAAAACAGTGTCATAAATTAAGAACGTGAATAGATTGTAGAGGTCTTTGAGTAGATCTCTCCCTTAATTTGTAGATGAGGAAACTGAGGTCCAAAGATGGTGAGTTGTTTAAGGTCATAAAGGTAATAGAGATACAGGTTAGAGTCAGGAAGAACTAGGAAGCATTTGGAATAACTCAAGCAGGCAGCAAATGAGTTTCTGTGTAAGTGGTTGTCTTAGTGGGTGGAAGAGGGGATGCAAGACTTAGTAACAGATTAGATATATTTAGACTCATTATGGATACACTCACAGAAAGTTCACATTGTCTTCCTTGATAGCAAATTCCTTAAAGGAAGACATTGCTTCACTTTTGTCTTGGCTTCCTTAAAGTCTGCCATAATACCTGGTACATGTTTGTTCACCGATGGATTGATATGAGAGAGAAAGAAAAGGTGAGTTAAAGATAAAATTAAGGGTTTGAATTTAGAAAACAAAATATATGGAGTGTCACAAACAGAAATAATGAGGTGAACCAGTGAAGAATGTTTTTGGACAAAGGTAGGGAACCTGTGGCCTTGAGGCCGAAGGTCTCCCCACTCCTGTTTTAACGTAAAGATAAGTTTAGTTATAGACATGTTGAATTTGAGGTGCTCATGAAGCATCCAGAGGGATGGGTCTTTTAGACATTGGAAGGTGAGTTTCTAAGCATTCAGAAGAGAACTCAGGGATAGAGCTGTATCTGAGTAGTGGATAGAGTTTGGTAATTGAAGTGAGAGTGAATGAACTTGTCCAGGGAGAGAGCATAAAGTGAGAAGAAATGGACAAAGAAAAAACTGAACTTCAGAGTGTTTCAAACTATGATGTGATTCCCTATCTGCCTCCCCTCTAGAGGGATGGCCATTAATTAGTGGATCTTTTGAGGGACATCTTCCATATAAATATCCACTTTTTTTTCAGTGAAAACAAAGTTCTAATTAGAGAAAAAAAAACATTTTAAAATGTCAAATTCTCTCCAACTGACATTGAATACAGGGCCTGGATTATTTAATATGATATGCTTCATAAGGTGTAACACTGCTTGCTGTATTTGAACTAAAATATATGAATTAAAATAGCATGATCTCTTAGGCTTTTAATTATTATTGATTTGGGGGGGGGGGCACACAGTATATACTGCAACTTTTAAGAAATTGAAGTAGCTTCAGACCAGAGCTTCTCTGCTCTTTGAATTAAGAGACCCAAGAGTCCAACTTTCACAACTGGTGGTCAGTAAAACTATGAATGCTTCTTATAAGACAGTTAGTATTGGCTCTCTCCTACTGAGTTGGCTATCAGGTCTGACAATATCCATGGTTGTATCCTTACACTGGACTACTTTATAGGTGTCTGTCTGTCCATATCCCAGTGTGCATGGTTGTTATGCTGTGGTGTTGCCCTAGAACTCTTGTTACTCTTGCCGTCTCCACTTAATATTTCTGTTATTCACACCAAACATAAGGACCTATTGCTTTCAGTAAAAGCAATAGTTTTCCCCTAAAAACAAAACCTCTTAAGTTATAAGTAATATTTTGAAATGTTCAACTATTAATATAAATTTAATTTTTACATTTGTATTCTTAAGAGTAAAATAATGTCCCTTTGTGAAAGTTAAGTATGTAACTGTCAATCAGTAAACACTTATTAAAGTGCTTACTTTGTGCCAGGCACTGTGTCAAGTGCTGGGGATACAAAAAGAGGAAGTACCTGCTTTCAAAGAGTTAACAGTCTATTGGGGGAAACAACATGCAAATGAATATATGCAAAGCAAACTACATAGAGGATAAATAGAAGATAATGAACAATAGGAAGGCACTAGAATTAAGAGGGGGTGGGAAAGGCTTACTGTAGAAGAAAGGATTTTAGTTGATAACTTAGGAAAGCCAGGAGAGCATTCCAGGCATGAAGGGGTTAGCTAGAGAAAATGCCTGTGGAGTGCAGATATGGAGTGTTGTTTTTGGAACAGCCAGGAGCCTGGTGCCACTGGATAAAAGAGTACATGACAGAATAAGGTGTAAGAAGACTGGAAAGATGGTAGAGAGGTCTAGGTTATGAAAGTCTTTGGATAGCAGAGAATTTTTGTATTTGATCCTGGTATTGAGCCACTGGAGCTTATAGAAAGATGGGTTTTGGGTGGTTTTCATTTTGGGAGTGGGGGTAGTGACAAGGTTGGACCTGTACTTTAAGAAACTCATTTTGGTAGCTGAGTGGGGAGTGATTTGAGGTATTTGAGTGATTTGATCCATCACTAGGCTATTTCATAAGATGATGCGGGCTTGATGATGGCAGTGTTGGAGAAGAGGACATATCAAGAGATGCTACGAAGGTGAAATTGATTGTTGTCTATTTGAATTGGATGGGGTGGGGTATAAAATATTGAAGAGTTAAGGGTGTGATCTGGAAGAGGATCTAGCAAAGGAAATTGAGAAGGAGCAGTCGCATGAGTAGGAGAACCTGGAGAGGGTGGCATCCTGAAAACGCATAGAAAAAAATGTCATGGGGAAGAGAATGATCAGCTACATCAAGGATTGCAGAAGATTGAGAAAAGATCATTGGATTTGGCAACTAAGGGATCATTTATAACTGGAGTCTTGGTGGAATGATGAAATTGGAAGACAGATTGTAAGGGAATAAAAAAGTGGTGGCCTTTTTGAAGAGTTTAGCTACAAAGGGCAGAAAAGATATATAGGAGGATAGTTATTATGGATGGAAGAATCAAGCAAAGGTTTTTTGAAGATATAGGAGACATGAGCGTGTTTGTAGGCAGTAGGGAAGGAACTGGTAGGTAGGGAGAAATTGAAAATAAATGAAAGAGTGGGAGTGACAGAGGGGGCAGTCTTTTAGAGGAGATAGCCTGGAATGAGATTGCTTGAATAAGTAGAGAGGTTAGCCTGGGTAAGAAGTAAGGCCACTTAACCATGTGAGACATGAGTGAAGAAGAAGGTAATGGTAGAAAGCAGTTGGGTGATAAGACTATGTGAAAGAATTGAATGGCTCATTGAATGACCTTGAGGGATTTTTTTTTTTTTTTGTAAAGTATGAGGCAAAGGTCTCAGGTGAAAGGGTTGGGGGTGGGGAAAGAAACCAAGGGAATCGTCAGGAGGGATGAAGAAGTTTGGAAGAGCCCCTGTAGAGAGTTGGATAGTAAGTTGATAAGGGAGGTATAGAGCAGGATTGCCTAGTCCCAGTGAGGAGTCCACTTGAGGCTGTATAACATAAATTTATAGTGGTTCAAGTCAGAAAGGTTTTGTGATTTCCTCCATTTTCTTTTAGCATATGTGTGGGAGTGAACCAAGGCTGAGGCTTGGCTGGTCATAATCATCGATATACAGGCAAAGGATTCAGTTGGTTCACCAGGGGGTCAGGATAGGGAAAAGAGGAGAGAGTGATTAATGCAGGGAAGATGGCCTAGGAAAGAATTGCAGTAAGGTGACTGGAGGTCATGGTATGGATAAAGACTAGTAAGGAAAAGCAGAAGGGAGAAATGAAAAGACAGTAGATTATGGTCAGAAGGGACTTTCAGAATTTTTGAATGTGGAGTAAAATAGTTACATTTGTGGGTCTTGGTGAGATCAAAGGTATGATCATCTTTGTGTGCTGTTGTGTTCTCCACTTAAACTTGGAAGAGTAGCTTATAGGAAGGCAGAATTTAAAGAGAAAATACACTACCATACAAGCAAAACCAATATGGTTTTGAGTTGTGGAAATGCAGAAACAGAAGAATAAAAATGCCCAGATCCAGAAAGCAATGAACTACTGTATTCATCATTGGGAGTGGTTAGGATTCCGGGGCTGGGAATCTGTGTTCTAGTACTCAAAGGCCACATGTAGCTCTCTAGGTCCTCGGGTGCTGCCCTTTGACTGAATCCAAACTTCACAGAAGAAATCCCCTTAATAAAAGGATTTCTTCTGTAAAACTTGGACTCAGTCAAAAGTCCCCACCCAAGGATTTAGAAGACCACATGTGGCTTTGAGGCTGCAGGTTCCCTATCCCTGGACTTGGTGGCCCAGTTGAATAGAGTACTGAGCCTGCAATTAGGAAGACCTGAGTTTAGATCTAGCCTCAGACACTCAGTAGCTATATGATTCTGGTCAAGTCACCTAATCCTGTTTTTCCTCAGTTTCCTCATCTGTAAAATGAGCTGGAGAAGAAAATGGTAAACCACTCCAGTATTTTTGCCAAGAAAACCCCAAATGGGGTCATGAAGAATTGGATGCGACTGAAACAATTGAATAAATACACACACCCCCACACACCACATAATTACACAATGATGGCATCAGCTAGGTTCAGTGGGTAGAGCACTGGACATGGAATCAGGAAGATCTGGATTCAAATCCACTCTCAGACTCTTATTAGCTGTTTGACCCTGGGCAAGTAGTTATTTGCCTTAATCCACTCAGGAAGGAAATGGCAAACCACTCCAGTATCTTTGTCAAGAAAACTCCATGACCAGTATTGGTTTGCTATTGTTCACAGGGTCATGAAGATAAGGACACAACTGAAGAGCAACAACATGTATCATTGGGCATAATAGCTGTGTTGCTTTGTATTGATGTTTTCCTTAAATGCAGATGGCATGAAAACTTAATTTGCACAACATACTGAAAAATACAGACATAGTATATTGGCAAGGTGAGTTTTCCTTTCCTTTTCTTTTTACTTTTTGGAAGGGGAAAGGCAGGGCAATTGGGGTTAAGTAGCTTGCCCAAGGTCACACAGCTAATAAGTGTTAAGGATCTGAGGCTGGATTTGAACTCAGGTCTTACTGACTCCAGGGTCAGTGCTCTATTTGCTGCGCCACCTAGGTTCCCAGATGTAGGTTCAGAATTCAAAAGAGAATTAAGATGATTTAATAATTAAAAATGAACAATCTCATAAAACATCATTGAGGTCAGAAGAATTAAATTTTGTTTAAAAAAATGCCATCTGAAGTTGTTGATATATTCAAAATGATTCTAGACCAGTCACATACAAAGCAGTTTTGAAGGGTTCTGTTTGTAGGTAATGTAGAAGACAGTGAATTATTGTTAGTTCTGGTGTTCATTTAAGGAAGATTATTTTGGCAGTAGTGTACATAGGATGGACTGGAGTGATGAGAGATTTCAGGCAGGGAGACAAATTAGGAAGTTGTTGCAGTGGTAATGTATGTGTATCTGAAGACCACTGCCATCTGAGAAGCATTATCCCTTTTTTGTATTACAGGTGGATGAAGCCACAGATAAAGTTAAAGATGCTCATTTAATTACATATTTATGATATATATATATTGAAATAAAAGATTTGTTGTTACTTTACAAAGCTTTGATGTCAGTGACTTATCAAGAGAAGCTTTATTATTATTGAATTTTAAATAAACAAGATAATCTTATTTTTTATTCACTAATGTTGGGAGGTCAATTATTGTCAGAAAAAAATTCAGATCTTTAAACACTAGTTTAAAATGTGTCTCCTTGTGCAGTTTGGACACATTGCATGCAATCAATTTTAATTGAGAAATAAGTTTTTCAAGATAATTTTAATTATTTTAAAATTCGTTAAAAGAGAAGACTTTGTAAAATAGGTGTGATGGTATGAAGGAAGAGCATAGTACAGTTCTATTTTACTGTAAAACACACTGACTTTTTCATGATGAAGCTGTAAGAAGAGTACTTAATGTGAACAAAGAAATGACCTTTTTAAAATTAGAGATAATACATTTATAACAATTTCCTGATAAAACTGGAGTATTTGTGACGTATTTTTTTAAGCACTGAATACAAAATACAATGCAAAGTACTTATTCATACTTTGATACAAAAAGGGACAGCATTTGTCAAAACTTTAGAACTGTTGTTAATATACTTACAAACTAATATGTTTCCCAAATTTAAAACATATCTTACAAAGGAGAGAGAAAATGAAGATCTGATCTGGTTATCAGTTGTTTGGTCTACAGAAGCAATTCTATTTTTAAAGACTAAGATATTTCTAAATATAGTAAAGGAACCTTGGACAAATGTGATATATTTAATATTTAAATAAGCTAGTATGATGAAACAGGCATTTGAACCTGAAAATTTTACTGTGTTTTAGCTCTGGATTGAATAAAGGACCCTTTAGTTTGGCGATCAGTGACATATAAGTATTACCAGTTATAACATTTTAATTGTCTGAAAGGGATTTTTTGGGTGTAGCTATTACAAAAATGAAACATCAAAATCAATTAGTGGTTCAAAAAGAATTGCAAATATCAGTGATGCCACAGTTTGGGAAGCAGCTCTGAAAAATAAGTCTACCATTATAGTGATATTTTTATAAATTATAAATATAAAAATTTTAAAGATTTTATCAGTAAGTACCTCCTCATTATTTTATTTTACATTTAAGATTTGTATTTTTCTAGAAAACTTGTAATACATTCTTTTATTTCAGTAAAATATGAGTTAAGAAAATTTGTTTACATAGGTTTTTTGTTAAGGTGGAGGTGGGGACACTACATAAAGGTTGCAAACCACTTTGTTGAGGCTGCAGAAACAATGAGGAGAGAGTTGAAAAAAAGAGTAGGTAAGCAGAATGTTGGTTGAAAAATAAAAGTACACAGGGGAATTTGAGAAAAAGATTCATTCCAGTGTGCAAATGGTTTTATCAATGCCTTTTGTTAATTACCTCAGTATTTTCAAAGAAACCTCTCCTCTATCCAGTGATCCTTCCCTGGTAAGAAAGAAAACTTATAACTCGTCTGTATCGCCTTTTCCCACCCACATCTTCCATACCTTTCAATGAAATGGTGGAGACATTCCTGATTTTTTTGTCATCATGTAAGCTTGGTCATTTCATTTTATTGTGCTTTCCCCCCTCATTTACTTTATTGTAGCCACTATTTGAATTCTTTTTCTTGGCTCTTTTATCCTGTGCCAGTTTTTAAGTCTTCCCATATTTTTCTGATTTCTTATGGTGTAATGTTTAATAACATATCATTACATTAACAGATCCCAGTGTATTTAGCTATTTCCTAGTTGGCCACACTTTGCTTCCAGTTCCTTGCCACCAGAAGAAGTGCTTAGATAATGAATTTTGATATATGGGACTTTTCTTTTTGGCCTAGACCTCCTTGGGGTATTATGCCTAACTGGGATTTCTGGGCCAAAGTGTATGAATATTTTAATCACTTTTTTAGTATAATTCCAAATTGTTTTTCTGAGTGTTTGGACTAATTTATAGCTGCAACAGAAGTTTATTAGTGTATTTTTCTTCCTACAGCCCTCTCCAGCATTCATTGGTTAGATCTTTTGACATTTTTGCCATTTTGCTGGGAGTTAAAATGTTGAGTTGTTTGCCATATATTTCTCTTAGTGATTTGGATCAGTCTTTCATATGATTGTAAATACTTTACATTTCTTTTGAGAACTGTTCATTATTCTTGACTACTTAATGTCTTGGGGAATGTCTTTCCGTCTTATCTATTTGTGCTAATTCCATATATATATATATATATATATATTGCTTTTTGGAGGGCAATTGGGGTTAAGTAACTTGCCCAAGGTCACATGGCTAGGGCTTTTTTTTTTTTTTTTTTTTGTGTGTGTGTTAAGTGTCTGAGGCCAGATCCGAACTCAGGTCCTTCTGACTCCAGGGCTGGCTCTCTACTTACTGTTCCACCTAGCTGCCCCATTCCTTATATATCTTAATCAGGGATAACTTGATTCAAAAAATATCTTTATTCCCTATAAACAACAAATCCCCTTCCTATCCTAGGCGTATTGATTTTTATTGCAAAATCGCTTTTAGTTTCACAGAGTTAAAATGATCTGTTTTATCTTTTATGTCATATTCTTTGCCTGTTTAGTTAGGAAACTTTCTCCAATTTTGGCATGTCCTTTTATTTATTTATTTTTATTTTTATTTATTTTTTGCTTTTTGGAGGGCAATTGGGGTTAAGTAACTTGCCCAAGGTCACACGGCTAGGTTTTTGTTTGTGTGTGTTAAGTGTCTGAGGCCAGATCCGAACTCGGGTCCTTCTGACTCCAGGGCCAGTGCTCTACTCACTGCGCCACCTAGCCGCCCCATGTCCTTTTATTTTTAATGTTGTCACTATGCTTAGGTCTTATATTCATTTGGAACTTGTTGTGGTATATGTTAATATGCTTCTTTAAATATATTTGTATTTTGTATATAATATGTTTAATGCATATTTTCCCAGTATTCTTTGTCTAATAGGTTATCCTTCCAGAAATTATATTTTATATTCTTAAATACAGAGTGCCATTTTATTTCTTGACGTTTGTTTTGCCAGCACGTTGCTGTTATTCAGTCTTTTCATTCATGTCATGTGACCCCATTTGGAGTTTTCTTTGGCAAAGATACTGGTAAAGATCTTAAGCCAGTTTTGAACTCAAAAAGATAAGTGTTTGTGACTCCTGGCATTCTCTCCACTGTGCCACCTAGCTATCTTTTAGCATATAGTTCATTGTCTTTGTGCTCAAAGATGACCAAAATGACATCACCATGGTAGGGGCCAAGGTACAGTGTTTCTGACTGGTCAGTCAGACCATTTACAAGCTCAAAAGGCTCTTCATCTCAGTCACAAATAGTCCATATGAACATTTGGAATAGAGATTGTCTCTAAATTTCCAAGTCTCATGTTTCTTTTGAGCTACTGCAGTTCTGCTTTCATCATAGAGCACAGTGCCGTTTTTGATGTGGGCACACCATGCTGGACAGTCCTGTCCCACTGTCTCCTATGTCTCACAATTGAGTCCAGAGTTCTTGAGAGTATCCTTATATTGCTTCTTCTGACCTCCATGTGAAGACTTGCCTTGTGTGAGTTCTCCCTAAAATAGTCTTTTAGGCAAATGTACATTTGATATTTGAACAACATGACCAGCGCATTGGAGTTGCACCCTCTGAAGTAGAATTTGAGTGCTTGGGAGTCCAACTCAAGAAAGGACATCAGTGCCCTTTACCTTGCCTTGCCAGATGATCTTCAGAATCTTCCTAAACTAATTCAAATAGAAGCAGTTCGTTTGCCTGGCATGGCCCTGGCATACTGTTCCAAGTTTTATAGGCATACAACAATGAGGTCAGCACAAGGCTTGGTAGACCTTCATTTTGGTAGAGTAGCTTAATACTACTTCTCTCCCATGCTTTACTTGTGAACATTCCAAACCCTGATCTAGCTCAGTACATCATAATAATAAAAGCTTATTGGATTGAAGTAAGAGGAGTGCATTGCCGAGGTTCACAAAATATGGTAAGGAACCATTATACTCATCAGGAGACGTGAAAACTGTCTTGTTTTTGTCCTGATTAGTCACATAATCTCCCGCTATGGTTAAAAATTCTTTGCTTCTGTTCTACCATTTCATCTTGGTTTGGGATTTAAAATTTATGTACACATTTTAGGACTGAAGGATACTACTTTTCTTGTCAGTAGTACCACTTCTAGCTAGTACTAATATAGTGGTGTTTGTAAAATGTAGATACACAGAATGGATCAGTTCTATAATTATTTGCTTCATCCAGGAAATTTCCTACAATTAAATCAGTGAAGTTAAAATGATCTAGTAGAAATTTTATTGATAAACATTTTTATAATCATATCTATTATTGGAACAAACTGAGCCTGATATTTCAGTATTCAAAAACTTTAAACACTCATGTTTTTCCTACCTTGAATCTCTACTTGGTGTTCTTTTTCATTCATTTATTAATAACTGATGTGTTTAAAGCATTTTGTATAATTATCTCATTTGATTCTCACTACAACCTTGTCAGTTAAGTACTTAGGTTAGTACTATGATCCCCTGCTGCTCTCCTTCCCAGAAAGTGATCCTTTATAACAAATAATATGTGTTTTTTTAGAAAAGTGAAATAAGAGAACATTACATAAACTGTCAGGCTCTTTTTTAAAAATCTGTTGATCAGTTTCATTTTTTTTTCTTTTCATGAAGTTTTTGATAGTCTGTGATTCTTTTAAGAATTTTTTGTTCTTATCCTTTGGGGAATGGATTTCGGTCTTCTTTCTGTTAGTTCAGACCTCAGCTACCATCTAGTTTAAGTCATACTGAAAAGGAACTCCAGCCATAACATACCAAACAAGTGGTTGGATCATTCAGCACAGTGCTCTTGCCTATTGAAATTGTTTTTACTGTGTTAGCTGTGCTTCTCAGATTGATATTATCTCTCTATTTGAAGAGCATTCCACCTATGACTTTTTTAGGGACTAGAACTACAGATGTTTCCACTTTGTTTACTCTCAGCCTCCTCTTAAATCCCTACATTCAGGCTTCTAACCTCCTCAATTTACCAAAACTGATTTCTCTAAATTTACCAATGATCTCTTAATTGCAAAATTCACTGGTCTCTTAATCTTCACTCTTGACCTCTATGCAGTCTTTGAAACATTCTTCTACTTGATAGTCTGTTCTCTCTAGGGTTGTGGGATACTTCTTAACTACTTTTTGATCCAATGGCATTGACCTCTTTGCTGTTCCTTAAACTGAACCCTCCATTTCCCAATTCTAAGCATTTTTACTAGCTCCCCCCCCCCCCATGCCACTGAAATGTTCTTGCTCCTCATCTCTGACTGTTGGTTTCCCTGTCTCCAATTTTCCCTGTCTTCAATTTTCCCTGCCTTCAATTTGTAGCTACAGGAAGGTTTCTCAATCCCCTTTAATTCTAGCTTTATCTTTGTTAATTATTTCTTATTTTTCCTGTAAGTAGTTGGTACATATTTGTTTGCCTGTCTCTCCCATTAGATTTTTGGTTCCTTGCCCTTCTTTCTGTCTCCCATGCTTAGCACAGTTCCTGGTCTGTAGTGAAGACTTTATTAAAAATGTTTCACCACTTCAAAATTATGTAAAAGGGGGACTCTGAACAAGCTGTGGAGCTCCAGCACCCACAGAATGACACAGAGAAGCTAACCTCCCGCTGAGGACAGCAGGGCAGCCTGGCAGGGAGTAGCTAGCTCAGCTCTCTGGGAGCTGATGGCGCAGTGCTCTGGGAGCTGAGCCCAGGACCGCATGAGTCTGAGGTTTTAGCCCCAGAGCGGCCAGACCAGCAGCAGGCTGGTGGGACCCCAGAACACAAGCAGCTGTGGCTTTTCCAGAATTTCCAACACAAAAGCGAGAGGTTAGTGCCCTATGGACTTTGGGACCAGTATTTAGGAACATGTTCAGCTTCTTCCCCAGCTTCAGTTGCAGCTTCAGCTCCTGGTCTGAGAACTGTAGGGGGATCTGGCGAAAAGTCTGGGGGGTAATCGCTCTTGCTTAACTCCCTGGATCTGGATTGCGGTCTGGGGTGGAGGTCTTGGGGTGGGTATCCAGCTTGCCAGAGCGTGTGGAGGCTTCACAGTGGCCTTCCAACTAGTACCTCCGGAAGTTGTGAACATCCCAACGTTTGGGACAAAAGCTCCCCTGTCTAGTGGCAGAGTCCTACTGTGGCAACAAGCCCCAAAGTCAAGTAATTAAGTGGCAACATGCCTAGGCAAAGGAAACAAAATAAACAGAATAATGCAATGTTAGACTCCTACTTGGGGGGCAAAGAGGATCAAAGCATGGAACAGGAGGGGGACTGTGAGGTCAGAACTCCTGCACCAAAAGCCCCAAATGAAAATATGAGCAGGTTACAGGGCATAGAGGACCTTTAGAAGGATTTTAAAAACCAAATAAGAGAAGTGGAGGAAAAATTGGGAAGAGAAATGAGAAGGATGCAGGAAAAGTATGAAATGAGAGTCAACAGCCTGAGGAAAATAACACCTTAAAAAAATAGACTGGCTCGAAAGGGCAGTGAGGAGAAGAATGCCTTAAAAAGTCGAATTTGCCATATGGAAAAAGAATCTCAAAAGCTCACTGAGGAGATTCATTCCTTCAGAGTTAGACTGGAGCAAATGGAAGCTAGTGACTTTATGAGAAATCAAGATACTATTAAACAGATCCAAACAAATGAAAGAATAGAAGGCAATGTGAAATATCTCATGGGAAAAGCCACTGACCTGGAAAATAGATCCAGGAGAGATAATTGAAAAATTATTGGAGTACCTGAAAGCCATAATCAAAGAAAGAACCTAGAAATCATCCTTCAAGAAATTCTCAAGGAAAATTGCCCTGATGTTTTAGACCCAGAGGGCGAAATAGAAGTTGAAAGAATCCACAGTTCACCTCCTGCAAAAGATCCCCAAAAGAAAACTCCTAGGAATACTGTAGCCAGGCTCCACAATTCCCAGATCAAGGAGAAAATACTACAAGCAGCCAGGAAGAAACAATTTCAATACTGTGGAAACACAATCAGAATAGCACAGAACCTGGCAGCTTCTACATTGAGGGACTGAAGGGCATGGAATATGATATTCCACAGGGCAAAAGACCTGGGATTAAAACCAAGAATCTCATACCCAGCAAAACTGAGTATTTTGTATCAGGGGAAAATATGGTCATTCAGTGGAATAGAGGACTTTCAAGCATTCTTAAGGAGAAAACCAGAGTTGAATAGAAAATTTGACATCCAGACACAAGAAGCAAGAGATGCCTGAGAAGGTAATCAGGGAAAAGAAATCAAAAGGAACTTATCAAAGTTGAACTATTTACATTCCTATATGGAAAGACAATAACTGTGACTGATGAAACCTTTCTCATTATGAAAATAATGGAAGAAGGGTATATGGGCATATGAATACATATGTGAATGTGTGTATATATGTTTATAGGTATACATGGATAGAGGGCACAGGTTGAATTTGGTGGGAAGGGAGGATACTTAAGGGGTGAAGTTATGAGGTGAGAGAGGAATGTGGCAAGAGGAGATGGGGAGAGACAGGGTAGGGTAAACTATCTCATGTAGAAGAGGCAAGGGGAGGGGAAGAACAGGAAGGCAAAAAGGCTAAACCATATTCTCATTGAATGTGGCTCAGGGAGAGAATGACATACATACTAAATGGGATATCTCACCCTGCAGGAGAGTAGGGGAAAGGGGGATGAGAGGGGGAGGATGGGGGGGAGGGGAGGTTGGAGGCACCCACTTTTGAAGAGGGACAGGATCAAAGTAGGAAATGGACCAGGTGGGGGGTGGGATGGGTGGGAGGGAAATATAGTCAGTCTTTTACGATATATTTGCTATGGTAATGTTTTGCATAGCTATACATGTACAACATACACTGAATTGCTTATCTTCCCAGCGGGGGTGGGTGACAAGGGACAAAGGAAATGGATCTGTGATTCGAAGTTTTAAAATTAAATGTTTCAAATATATATAAATACTATTATTAATACTATCTTGCATGTAACTGGGAGATAAGATGTGCAGGCATTGGGGCACAGAGATATACCTTGCCCTAATGGAAAAGTTGAAGGGACTATGGGAGAAGATATGGGAGAGAGCTGATTGGATGAGGGGATATCTAGTGGGACTGCTATTCTGGGGTGGTGGGTAGGGGAAAAACGGGAAAAAAATTAACTCAAAATCTGGTGGAAATGAATGATGTAAACCAGAAATCAATAAAGTATTTGAAAAAAAAATGCTTATGCTCTTTTTTAAAAAAAAGTTTTGTTGATATTTTCTGTTTCTTGCAATATGTTATCCCAAGTATCCTCTCCCAAAGAGCCATCCCACATCATAAATAGTATGTTTGGGGGGGGGGGGAATCAGCACCACTGATAGATAAAGTGAAAAAGTGTGAAAACATGTACAGTGTGTAATACTAGTAGACCTTTCACCTCCATGAAGGAAGGGGTGGGTTGGAGTTGTTCTCATATGTTCATTTGGGTTCTGCTTGATCTTTATAATTTTGTTTTATTTACTTTCGATTTTAGTGTATATTTCTTTACTTTTACATTGTTGTACTGTGTATATAATTGGCTCTCTGTTTCACTTTGCAACAGTTCGAAAGCACACCTGTGTGTATCTTTCCATGCTTCTCTGTATTCACAAATATCTCTTATAGCGTAGTAATAATCCATTTTTTCTCATTCCCCATGATGGACATCTACTGTGTTTCTAATTCTTAGTTATCATAAAAAGTGCTGCTATAAATATTTTGTATGATATTGGGACTTTTTAAATTGATGGCTTTCTTGGGATATAAGCCCAACAATGGAGGCTATAGTTTAAAATATGTAGACATTTTAGTCACTTTGTATAATTTCAAATTGCTTTCCAAAGAATGCTCCAAATCTCCACCAACCACGTACTAGTGTACCCATCATTCCCCACTCTTCTAGCTTTGGCTATTGCTATTGTTCTTGTCATTTTTGCCAATTTATGGGGGGTAAAGTGAAGCCTTGGTTATTTTGATTCACATTTGTTTTATTGGTGAGGGTTGGATGAAGTTTCTAGACAGGGTCGGGCTGTCTTGGAATGAATTCATGGACTTAAGCATTCTTAAATCAAGGTGGCAAAAGTTTATTGTTAAACTCGGTGATTCAGGGTGGGATTAGGGAGTGGTTAAAGGAGTGGTCGGTTTTTAAAGGAACATGCACTTTTAATATCTACTGTGGAGACATTTTACCCAGAGTTCACTGAGAAATAGCTCAAGATTGGGCTGCCTGGAGGTGTGGTTTTAGGCTTGAAAAGTCACTAAGTTAACTGATTGTCAGGGCTGGCTGAGAAATACCCAGGCTGCCACCCATCAGTGTCTTTATTAGACAAGATAAATATAAAGGAATATACACAGCTCCTTCAAACTAATACATTCTATAGGTGCATCTGGCTACTGTATCAGGAAGAGAGATAAGTGTTTTGCTAGGGCATGCTGTTCTGTTTTGCTAGAGAGGAACTGCTAGGAATAGTGTTTTGAGGCTAGGGAGAGATGTGATTTTGGAACTGGCGTTAAAGCACAGGCACCCAAACACCCCATCATAGTGATTTGGAGTAGTTTTTAATATGGTTTTGAGTACTTTAGATTTCTTTTGAGATCTCTTTGTTTTGAGCCTTTGACTACTTACTGAGGAATGGCTATTAAGGGGTGCGTGTGTGTGTTTTTCCTATGAAAGTAGCCGCAACCACATGAAAGAATGCTCCAAATCATTAATAAAACACAGATCACTTCATGCCTTGTAAATTTTATATATTTTATTTATATGTCTTGGATACTAAAACCTTATCAGTGAAATATAATACACAGATTTTTTTTCACCATTTGACTATGTCCCTTCTTACTGTAGGTGCATTAATTTTGCCTGTGCAGAAGCTTTTCAGTTTCAAGTAATGAGAATTATTTTTTCTCTTTTATGATTATCCCTAGCTGTTATTTGGTTATGAATATAACTTCTACCCATAGCTATGAGAGGGATGTGATCTGTTTCTCTCTTAATGTTTTTTTTTGGAGGGCAATTGGGGTTAAGTAACTTGCCCAAGGTCACATGGCTAGGTTTTTGTTTGTGTGTGTTGTGTCTGAGACCAGATCCAAACTCAGGTCCTTCTGACTCCAGGGCCGATGCTTTACTCACTGCGCCACCTAGCCGCCCCTTAATGTTTTTTTTTTTTTAATAGTATGCTCTGTAATATCCATTATTGTGGAATAATGGTGCAAGATGTTGGTCTAAACCTGTTTTCTGCCAGACTGCTTTTATAGTTTTCTCAGTAGTTTTTATCAAGCAGATTTTTTTCTAGATAATTTATGTTTTCTTGTTCATCAGACACTAGTTATAGAAATGGTTTGTTTCCAATTCTCCCTAGTCTAGTTTATTCCATTGATTCTTTAACCAATGCCAGATGGTGTTGGTGACTAATGATTTATAATATGGCTTGAAGTTCAGAAGTGTTATTTCTCCTCCATCCCTACTTGTTTCATCATTTCCCTTGATATTCTACATCTTTTGTTTTTCCAAATGAATTAAAAAAATTTTTTTCACCAAGTTCTATAAAGTATTCCTTTGGCACTTTAATTGTTATAGCATTGAAAATGTAAGAACTCTGGTAGTATTTCTGTCTTTTTTTTTCCTATTCATTCATTCATTTTTGGCATTTCTGCCATTTTGTAATTAAATCTATACAAGACTTTTGTGTTTTGGTAGCCCAACTCCCAGATATTTTTTTGCTGTGCAGGCCATAAATTCTGCTCTAATTAATTCTCATTACTGTTTTGACCCACTTAGGAACGTCATATTGTGCTTCCAAATTTTTCTCACTTTTCATAGGATCTTCTGTCTCATCAGGTATTGGGTCATTTTCCTTTGTTTTGCAGTATTGATTTATAGAGGCCTGAACTTGTTTACTAGATCTGGAGATCATAGTTCTTTCTGTTAATGTTTTTCCTGTTGATTTATCTGTTGTATATTCAAGGTTTTTGAGTTTTTTCTTCCTGAGAACTTTGGTAATTTCATTCTTTTTCCCCTTGACTTCTCCCTGTTCACTTTCTAGCCCTGTCCCCTCTGATGATGGTTTTCTTTGGGGCTGGATCTCAAAGTATCTCAGCCTCAGCGGAGGGCTGGTCAGTGAGTGTCAGTTTCATGGGGGTGTGTGTGTTTGAACCTTTTGGATTCTGGGTGTTCTGGACCACAGAAACAGCTGTTGTTGCTTTATCTTTGGTGCATAATTTCTGTTTTCGAGAAGTCATGGGAATCAGAAAATGTCTATTCTTTTTTGTTCACATCCCTATAATCTTTCGAATATCACTGACAGTGTGACTTCAGGACCTAAAAGTATGTAGTTTGTTTTGACCATGTGACTTGGTAGCTGGGTGATTGCACATTATCTTTTTACTTGTATATAAATTCCTCAGTATTTTTGTTCTGTCATTTGAAGTATAAAGATCATTCTCTTTTGCAGAGAAAACAAAGTGAGAATTGAACAGCTTTGTCTCCTGTCAGTTATCCTTGTATCATCCAAGACAATCAAAGGTCCTCTCTCTTTGATTCACTTTCCTCTTAATATAGCTAAAACCTTTTTGTTGTCCTTAGTTTCTTTCTCTAAGTTTGTCTCATTCTGAACATCAGCATTTCTCACCATTCTTATAGTTCTTACATTGTCACAGGAGTACCTGTCACACCAGTAACCTGTTGACCTGTTTACTACTGGTCTAACTTCCGTTTTTTTGTAATTTCATTTAAAATTCTAAGTTGGTGAGTTAATTCCCTATTTACTTAGATCACTTCAGATGAATTTCATTCTTCTTGCTTCTTGGAATAGTTTCCCTGTTTCTTCAACATTCTTGAGAATCTTCCAGTTCTTCTGGGCTAATGTTCCCCAAGGAATTTAGTCTATAGAATCCTAACTCTTCAGAACTTTTTGAAATTTGCCTTATCCAAATTTTGGGTGTATGTCAGACTTTGCCCATATTACGCTATCTTTTGCTATCATCAGTTTTAGGATGAGAGTAGTCATTTCTCCATAGGGTTCCCATCATTTTGACCCCAGCCATCAATAAAACCCCTTTTAGTGAAAATCACATCTGAAATAAAATTTCACCTAGTTGGTTCTTCCACTGTTTTTTGTTTTGTTTTGGGGCGTTTTTTTTTTTGTTTGTTTGTTTTTAATGTTTTGCGCTTTTTTGGAGGGGGAAGGTAGGGCAGTTGGGGTTAAGTGACTTGCTCAGGGTCACATGGCAAGTTTTTTGTGTTAAGTGTCTGAGTATGGATTTGAAGATTCTTCCACTTTTGGACAGTGAGATTATCTATCACTAAGGGAAGACAAGAAATTACTGTTATGTTTTTGGCAAATATAGCACTCCAAGAGATATTTGAGTTGAAATACTCCATCACTACCCTGCTGTTCCTCTGTGCCAGTCTTGTGATGTTTTCCCAGTCTCCTCATCTGTTTCTTTTTTCTGTTTGTAGTATATTCCAGTGACAAAATCATTCCTATTTCTCCCTCCTTTGAACTTCACTCATATTCTCATGTGAATTTGCACAATATGTTCCTATATACATATATACTTACATGAGTTACATTCTTAATATACAGTACTTCCAAGTCTCACTGACAGATGCATTTTTCCTCCTATTCCACAGCTTTTCTTCTATTAGTTGTTTTTTGTTGTTGTTGTTGTTTTTGTTAGTGCAAAAGGTTTTCAAATTTATGTAATCTAAATCACTGCCTTATTTTTTGCAATTTATTCTTCTTCTGTTAATAATTTTCCATCACTGTGAAAGGTGCCTGATCTGGTTCTATTTATTTATTTTTTTTAGTAGCATGACCTTAAGTATTCAGAGTGTATATCTATTTTGAGTTTTTGTAATTCGTAATTTTAGAAATTTGTCTAAACTAGTTTTTGTCAAATTGCTTTCCCATTTTCCTTGCAATTGATGTCAGAGTTTTTGTTCCAAGTAATTTATGTTCTAGGGTTATAAAGTCCATGGTTATTAATGAATTTATTTCTGTTTGTTCCTTATCTAATCTGTGCCACTGCTCTATTTTTAATTTTTAAAACCAATATAGTATCAAATAATTTTGATCATTTCTACTTTTTAATTTAATATATAATTTTCCCTATCTTAGTAAACTAAGAATATTGTACATAGGAACTTGAAATTGTTAGCTTTAAACTTTAGTTGATACATGTCAAGATAAGATTACATTTTAATGAGAATTAATAGTAGACTAAATGACCTCTTCTAACTCTGCTTAAGATCTTGTTATAGTGTTATATTATTGATGCTGTGAAAAAATACAAAAACAAGTAGGGATTATCCTGACCTGGCACTGAGTGTTCTTCTAGATCGTTTTGCTGTGAGGACACTCTGAGTTGCTTGCTCCTCTACTGAATACTTACATATACCGTACCACTTTAGTTGATGAATCTTCTCTCCACTAGTGGATATCTCTCACCCTAAGTTTGAATTCTTAGCTCCTCTGTTAATGTTTCTTTTAGCTGAGCTTAGCTATTTCCTTCCTGTGTTTGTTTTGTCTTTTCTGTTTTAACTTATTTGCTGCTTTTTTTCTTTCCATTTTCACCTTTTTTCATGTCCTCTTACTTTACTTATGTGCCCACTGGGTTTATTCATTTTGGAAACATGGCAGCATAATTTGTTGGATGCTGATAGGGCTTAGCTTTTCTAATTGTCAACCAAAGCAAGAACTTACTCTGTTCAGTGAACCAAGTAATCCCATTTAAAAATGTTTAATATTGGTACTATTTATTGATATATAGAGATATAAAGATTTATATCTTTACCCTTCCCAGAATGTTCTTCTGTAAAAAAGAGAAGAACAAGACAGCTTCCCAGAAGTGACCAGTACATCAGCCAAGGCCAATGGTATATGTATTGTTCATATATGCAGTCCTCCTACACCTTGTTATAGGAATGTAAATTTTTAAGATCTTCCCTGCACCTGGAGCCTGTGGCAGGAGGCTTGTTTTTCTGGACCGCCCATACCTTGGTGCTTTGTGATTGGGTAGTGGGTCAAGAGGGTTGTTACATTCTCTGACCCAGGAGAAGGCTACATAATCCCTGATGTGAGACTTTGTTTTGGGGCTCACTTTGAGAAGTGTTGTGTGCTTTGGCCAGAAGAGACTCTGGGCAGCTGTTGAGAGAGTGCCACCCCCACCCCCACTTTGAAAACCCAGATGTTAATCCTTCCCTCTCTGGTAATTGACTAGGTATGGGTGTAATGGTCAAGACAGTTGGAGGCCTGTCTGCTTGATATGATTTTCTGTTTTCTTGTAACTTCTGTCTGTATACTCTGAAGTTTGGGGTGCTAACTTTTCCCCCTGAACAAGGTAAATGATATATTTGATTGATTAAAACAAGATTGTTAACCCATTTTGAGTTGCTTTCCTTTAGAAAAGCAGATCTAAGAACCTGTGTTGGCAGCCACCTTGGGGATGCTGGGGTGCTTGCTGCTACACACCTGAAAGAAGTTAAAGAAGCTCACTCTCATTTTCCATAGGCCTCAGCTTCTTTATTGTAATTTTTTGTCATTTTATTTAGTGAGGATTTTTATTATTGTTGAATAAATGAAAAGGAATTTATTATGCACTTACTGTGCATGTCAGTCATTAAATAAATAAATAGAAAATGTAGACAATTTCTGCTCTCATAGAGCTCACATTCTACTTGGGGGAAACAACACATAAAGGAGGGGCTACTTGCAGTGCTGATACAAAGTGGTTATTAGGGTTGAGTGGTAGAGTTAATGGTAAAACCTAGGAATCAACAGGGTTTAGCTGGAGGGTAGTTGGTAAGGTCTGGTGGTCTCCCGTCTTGCTGGTACAATTATGATTGGTGAAACCTTGATCATCAAAGTAGAAGGAGTTGCCATGGGCCCTGTTTACACTATTATAGTGGGGGTAGGGCCCTAGCATAGAAATTGGAAAGGTAGTATTGAGTAGCTTCCCCTAACGTTCTTATGGAGTTATACTCCCAGAATCCTTCCCTCACGGGTGAGAATGATAGAGGGGGATGGTGCCAGTGGGCATTTTTGAGGGGGATAAGGGGAAAGCAGGACTTTGATAAAAAAGAAAGGCTGTAAGAAAGAAAGAAAGATCTGTGGGATCTGTGCAGCGTTGAGGGTACCAGTGGCTTAGTTTGTTCTGTTCTCTGCCATTTCATTTGGGATCTTCTATTTACAATCCTGTAAGCATGCTGTAATTTTTTTTTTTAGTTCTACTTATTTCACTTTATAGAAATCTTCCTTTGCTTCTTGCTAGTCTTTTTATTGTTTCTTACAGTACAGAAATATTCCATTATATTCATGTAGCATGTTTTGGGTTTTTTTAGCCATTCTCCCAATTATTAGGCATCTATTTTGTTTCCATTCGTTCTAATGCAAGAAGTTATGCTCTAAATATTTTGGTGTCTATGGGACTTTTCTTTTTATCATTGATCTCTGAAGAGTATATGCTTTTGGGAATAGAATCCCTGGGTCAATAAATAATCTGTTGATAATTAAGATTACATGAAATTGAAAAGCTTTTCACTTATAAATGCTACTTGGAGAAGGAAATCTGTCAGTGCAGAAAAAAGTTTGCATCTGATAAGGATCTGATGTGTGTCTGTGAAATTAATATGTCTTGAAGATATGTAAAAGTAAAATTCACTCCTTGATACAAAAGATAAAAACATAGTTTTAAAAGAATTTGAAACTATTAATAATCATGTAAAGGATTATTCTCAAATCATAAATGCAAATGAAAATAACTTTGGTGGTTTACCTCACATATAGGAAATGAGAACAGATGACCAAAGATGACAATAGTGTTGGAACTGCCTGCAAAAAAAGGATGCTATACCAAGACATTGGTGGAACTTGTAATTGTTCCAACACTTCTGGAAAACAGTTTAGAGTTATACTAAGGAAGTGGCTCAAGTGTATATCATTTGAAATCATAATTTTTTGTCTTTACTCACACCTCTTTCTTTGTTTTTTGTTTTGGTTTTTTTTTTTTTTTGCCTTTTGGAGGGCAATTGAGGTTAAGTAACTTGCCCAAGGTCACACGGCTAGGTTTTTGTTTGTGTGTTAAGTGTCTGAGGCCGGATCCGAACTCAGGTCCTTCTGACTCCAGGGCCAGTGCTCTACTCACTACGACACCCTTTCTTAAGACAGTTTTAGCTGTTTGTGGATATTTGAGGATGCCGTTTATAGTACATTGCATCTAAATCAGACCTGCACAACCTGCACTTCCATCCTGTGGAACTTGCCACATTCAAAGGATGTTTTCCTCTACATGTTTCGTGGGGAGGGGCAGCAGGTTGTGCAGCCCTAATCTAGGTCATGTTGGCTGACAGCATTTTGGCCCCTCATGAAATTTCCTATTTTTTCGTTCAGTTATTTTAGCCATGTCTTACTATCTTCCTTTCTTCTCTAATTCCTGCCCTTAATGCCAGGAAATTTCAACTTTTACATTAGTGTTCCTTCCCATTTCCTAATTTCCCAATTCCTTAACGCCTTTACATCCCTTGATCTACTACTACTCTCTCAACTTTAGCCACATATGGGAATGGTCACACTCTAGGCATCACCATCCCCCGTAAGTGTTCTTCTTCCTTAATTAAAAACACTACCTTTCCTCTATCTCAGGAGTTTTAAACTTGGAATCTTCTAAACTTTTTTTAAAAAGTATTTTGATAACTATTTCAGTATAATTAATTTCTTTTCTGCATTTACAAACATTATTCTGAGAAGTTGATAGATTTTACCAAACTTCCAAAGCAGATGGGGGGTGGGGTTGGTCCACGACACAAAAAAAGGGTTGAGAACCCCTTTTCGGTCATTCTCTGTCTGTATGCCTCACCCTTCCTAAACTTAATTTTTGCTGTCTTCAGGTCTTTGGTCCTTCTACCTCTCAGTACCTCTTTCAGGCCATTGCCTCAACTCCGATTTAAATTTCTTCCCTTTCTAGTTTTAGATTCTGTAGTTAGCCATTTCAACTCTGTGCTGTCCTCTGTACTCAGATCCCTTGCTCTCTCCTATTGCCTCTTATCTCTTGCCAAACCTCAGTTCTGGACTATATATACCATCTGAACCCTCTGAATGTAAATGTTCCTCTCCTTCCCTCTTTCTGTTCCTATTTCTTCTCTCTCCTCCATTTACTCTCATGGGCTTAATTAACATTTTTATGTACATGACTCAGACCTACATATCCAGGCCCCCAGTTTTATCCTCTGAGCTTTAGTGCTGTAATAACCAATTGTATATCTGACATTTCAAACTGCATGTTCAGTGATATCTCAAATTCAGCAGGCCCCTAAAATAGCTCATTGTATTTTACAAACCTCCTATCTTTCAGTCTTTCCTATTTCTTTTTTCTTAGTTTTTTAAGTGACTTGCCCAGGGTCACACAGCTAATAAGTGCCAAGTGTCTGAGGCCGGATATGAACTCAGGTCCTCCTGATTCCAGGTCCAGTGCTCTGTCCACTGTGCCATGTAGCAGCCCCAGACTTCTTCCAGACTTCCAGGTTCATAACTTATGTATTATCATGGACTTTTCACTTCCTCTTATTCTAAACATGTAATCACTTGCCAAATCTTGCCATTTCTATCTCCATCAACCCTTTCTCTTACACAGCTACCGACATAGTTCACACTTTCATTACCTAGATATTTACTTGTTCTCTCTCCCATTAGATGTTTTCATTATAGAATTTTTTTTTTCTCTTTGGAGGGCAGTTGGGGTTAAGTAACTTTGCCCAAGGTCACATGGCTAGGTTTTTGTTTGTGTGTGTTAAGTGTCTGAGGCCGGATCTGAACTCAGGTCCTTCTGACTCCAGGGCCGACGCTCTATTCACTTTGCCACCTAGCCGTGCCCCCCCCCCCCCATTAGATGTAGGAATTGTTTTGTATACCCAGTCCCTAGCACAATACCTGGGACATTATAGGCATTTACTAAATCTTAGCTCACTGAAAGATGACAAAAAAGCAATGTGCCAATTGAGGCGATGTGGATAGACAAGTCAACTAATGCACTGTTGGTGGGGCTGTGAATTGATCCAACAAGTCTGGAAAACACTTTCAGATTGTCCTTCCTGAAGTATATGTCTTTTAAACTTGTAATACCACACTTAGGCATATCAGTTAGAAAGCATATAGGAAGGGCCTTTATGTGCCAAGCATGATGGATCTAAATAAAAGAAATCAAACATATCCCCAAGAATAAAAGGAAAGAAGGAAAGGATCTGTATGTACAAAATCATCTATTATAGGAGTATTTTTTTTAAAGTAGCAAAGGACTGGAAACATAAATTGGTAACGGCCAAACAGATTCCAGTATATGAATGTTACTGTGCTATTAGAAAAGAAGAAAGAAATGGATTCATGGAAACCTTGATTAACTTGCATGAACTTAGGCAGAGTGAAGTAAGCAGAACTAAGAGAAAGATCGGAAACAACCACGAAAGCCTTAAAACTATAATGAAGGTGATGACCAACTACTACCCCAGAGACTAGCAATAATTCATGCTTCCTGCCTCTTCATGTGTTATGGACTACAGTTGTAGAATGAGACAAAGTTTTTAGGCATGACTGTGCAGATTTGTTTTGTTTGACTGTACATGCTACAAGAGGACTTCTATATAGAGGGAGTAATGATAGCAATATAAAAACAGAAAAGCGTGTTAATGAAACGTTAAGTAATATACAGAAGAGAGAGAAGGATCTTCAGAAGGGAACAGAAACATGTAGAGCTATGTTGGAAATACCGTGATAAATTTCACAATACTTTAAAAGAAATTGTTCAAATAACAATTCAGTTTCAGTCTTTCTTTATGGAAATTTTCATCCTTGAAATCTTTATAGGTTTAAAAGAAGAAAATTACTCAGTTACAAGTATTACAGGTTTGTTTATATATAAGAGATGTACTTTTTGGTAAATAAGTAAATTGTTAAGCATATTTCAAGCTTTGAAGGAATGTTAAGAAGTCATCTAGTCTCACTGATTTACTTTGTAGATGATAAAACTGTGACCAAGAAAAGTTGAATTACTTGCTCAGGGTCATGTAGGTATCAAGTATCCAAATTGGTTTTGAATCCTTGTCTTGTGGCATCAGATCCAGTGCTTTTCCTGCTGTATCAGCAAATGTGTATGTAATTTCTCAAATATCTATTGAGAATGTAATATAATATAATATAATAATATAAATATAATAAAGAATATAAAATTGCATAAAATAGAAGACATTAAAATGTTATTTCTCATCTTTACTAAGAAAAATTTAAAGACTTGAGAGGGTGAGAAAGATTGAGAACAATGAGAAGAATGAGAAATATTTAGAGGGTAAGAAAGTTTTATGAAGGAATATGAATAGTGTGTTGCACAATAGATCACGATTGGTAGGAAGTTCAAATTTTAAGTCTATGTAGTAATACACTGGTGGTGTGTGGCATTTGGCAAGTTATTTAATCTTTGTAAGCCTCACTGTCTTCATCTTTAAGATAGAGATTGGACTAGAAGAAGATGATGTCTCAAGTCTCTTCCAGCATACTTTCCTTCTATTGTAAAAATTCATTTGGGTTGTCCAATTACATGATTTTATGTTCATATAAATTAATAATAATGGGGTTAAATTACATTAAAGTATCACTTAGTTTATCTAGATTTTTATTTTGTTTTAATTGGAATGATTCTTTTTTTACTCTGTTTTTTTTTGTTTGGTTTTTTTTTTTGTTTGTTTTGTTTTGGTTTTTTTTGCTTTTTAGGGGGCAGTTGGGGTTAAGTGACTTGCCCAAGGTCACATGGCTAGTTTTTGTGTTAAGGGTCTGAGGCAGGATTTGAACTCAGGTCCTCCTGACTCCAATGCCGGTACTCTATTCACTGCGCAACCTAGCCACCCCAATTCGAATGATTCTTGAATGTGTTTTACTATTGTTAGGTCAACTACAGGACTAGGGTGACAGTTTTGTTGAAATATTTGCTAAAACTTTATTTAATAATGCTTCCTATTTTACTGTTATTTTCCTTTGATTTATCCCTTGTCCACATTGCTTTTACTTGTTCTTAATGATCATGGCAGCTCCCTCCCATTCATTCGTTCATTCATTGCATTGCCTTGGGAGAGTCAATTAAGAAGTAATATTATATTTTGGAGATCTTAGGGGAATGTGGGTAGTAATACTTTTAAATGTAGGTATAATTAAAGTGCTCACAACATAATGGTCCAATGAAGCCCCTTATCTCTTGTACTTGATTTATAAGAAATGATGGTAAAGGTTGTGTACATTTGACTGCTTTTTTTTCCTTCCCTGTTCCAAAGAACTGTTGAACCAATGGGAAGTACTTATCCTTGCTGTTGACAGTTTATGCCACTTGAAAAGTTTGTGTCACACAATAAAGGTGAAACTGCAGTGGGATGAGTGGGAAGTCCAAACTTGAACTATTATTATTACAATCTAGAACTTTTGTTTGCTTGTATAGGCAGCCCTTGGGGTTAGAGTGGGTAATGTTTCTAGAAAACTGTATCTTTAACTTAAATGATTAAGCAAATTTGATTTCCCTTATAGGAATAGGTAAACTCAGGGATTAATTTCCTGATGATGGGTTTCATAGTTATTGTTTGTAGAAATAATAAGCATTAAATTAAAAAAACATTCATGAACTATGAATAATATATGTGCATTTTATGGTATGAAGTTTTTTAATGAGCTTGTTAATCAAGTAGCAGCCATCACTGCCCATAATGGCAATATAATCATAAGATTATACTTAAAATGATACAGTGATAGCTTCTGTTTGAGATTCTATATCATTTATAATATATAGTCTAAAATATAGTATAATAATTTAATATATGGTATATGATTATATATTATAATTATATCATAACTTGTTACATATATTATTATTTTTATGATGTGTATTGTTTTCCAATATTAGAATATGAAGTACACATCAAGGACTGTTCCTATTGCTTAGCAAAGTTCTTTGCACATAATAAGTATTAAATAAATGTTTTTTTTTATTCATTCATTCCTCCTCCCTTCTACTGCCAGCTAATTGAAAAGTGAATGGAATACCCATGGTTTCAAATTTCTAAAAGACTTCTTTGAGAGCATATTTATTGAATGGCATTTTTGAGGAGAAAAAGGATTCCACTTGATGTATTTTTGAGAAAGGCATCTGGGAGCTATCTCTTTTGTTACCTTCTCACTATGACTCTCTGTGACAGACATGCCCTAGAGATCAAGTTGTTGAAATTTCTGTCTTTGAAAATAGCACCTGTTTTCTTGAATTGCCACCATCTCATTTTTAGTAGTTTTGCTTTGCATCCAGGTGTTACAAGGCATCTTTGGCTTTACTTGTAGTTTTCCCAGATTCTTTCATATTTTACTACTTTTTTGTTTGGCTCTAAAAAGCATAACGAAAAAACTTCAAAGCTTTGACTTGAATGGTGGCACACTGTACAGCATTCTCAAGATATAGGCTGCTGTGCATACATGTACAAAGTCAAGACTTTTTACCTCAGTCATGAGTGCATATGCAACTTTATGATAATGGATTGGAATCATTGTTAGGGCACTGCCTTTTCATTTATTACCATTTTAAGGATTAAGTATCTTAAAGATAGGAATATGAAGTAATGATACTTGTTTTTAAGTATATGTGAGTTTATACCCAAATGAATGTTGTTTTTTAAAAATAGTTTCTTGGTTTATTATTCTTTTGGGTTCTTTGATTAAGAACTGAAAGGAAATGCGAAGAACATTTAGACTAATGTCTTAATTTTATTTTATTTGCTTTTTGGAGGGCAATTGGGGTTAAATGACTTGCCCAGGGTCACACACAGCTAGTTTTTGTGTTAGGTGTCTGAGGCCATATTTGAACTCAGGTCCTACTGACTCTAGGGCCAGTGCTCTATTCACTGTGCCACCTAGCTTCCCCCAATGTCTTAGTTTTATAGGTGAGGAAATAGTCTTGTAGATGTTAAAGGATTTCCCTAAGATTGCTCAGTAAGTAGAAATTTTAGGTTTCTAATACTCAATGTTAATGATTAGGCCCACTGTAATCCAAAATAATATACACATACTACCCGGTGTTGGAAAGCAACAGTATAAGAATTGTGAGGGTTTTTTAGGAGTAAAAAGATTACTGATCATTTGGCCTTGAAAAATGAAGCATTAACTGTTTGAAGTATCAGTATCACTTTCCCAACCTCATCTTTCAGCTCTCACCAATAGTATCTTTATAATCCTAGGGAAGGATTAATTCATTTTGTTTCTTCTCTTGAACTTCTGTTCATGTTTTTTCTCTACTTCTTACATACCCTGGCAGTCATTTATTTTCACATCTGGCTCATGACATCTCTTCTCACATATAAGCTGATGGTCCCTGTACATTTTTGTCAGGAATTAGTATGCAGCCATCCTGGACTGCAGTTTACTGGTCTCTGGAAATATTATAAGTTTCAGATTATTGAGTCTCAAGGACAGATGTTACCAAACAGCCCTGTGACTTCTGGCTGAACGATTTCACTGACCCATTGTAAAACCAAATTCTTATTTAGTCATTCTGGAGGCCATTGGGGATTTTCTTTTCCTGAATTCATGTAAAATATTTTTACTTCTAAATCAGAAGACCATAGTTTATGTTAATGCTACCACCCCTGTTGCTATGACTTCCTCATTTAGGTGAATATGGGTAAGATCTATAAAATCACTAGAAAAGGAACAGGGACATTCTTGAACCCATTTCTTTTATCCCTTCCCCTATGTCCATTACATCTTTTAGGCATGTATCATCTTATGTTCTATGTATTTGGATCCGCCTTACCTGGAAAACCAAAAAAATGTCTCCAGTAGTATCCCTACTGTATCTCTCTTAAATTTTCTTTGAATGAGCTAGAACACACATACTACACAGAAAACAACACACACACAAACATGCACACACAGAGATATCTTTTATATGTATATGTGGTAAGTAACATAAGGAGTGGGTGGGTGTGTTCCAGTATGATTATAATTGACTTGAAGAATTTATGATCTTTTCTACTTAGGAAACCCTTGCCTTTTGTGAAAACCCTTGTCTAGTATATAAGACACTTGGAATTTCTTGTACAAAATGGAACTGAGTAGCTGCGGATTAAGTTGTACACTTCTGTAGTTAGGTACCAGATGTATTCCTCTGTTTAAAAACTTGCACTCTACTCCATCAGAATGTAAGCTTCATGTGAGTAGATACTATTTCATTGTTTGTATTTGTATACTAAGCAACCAGGACTGTATATGGCACAAAGGTGATTTATTAATAACATTTGTTAATTGATTTTACCAACATTATAAGAATTTGTTGACTGCTGTATTAACATGGGGGCTGACATCTTTCACCTGGATTGTAGTCGCTTCCCTGCCCCAAATCTCTATCCTCTCCATACTTTTTCCCAAATAACTAACAAAATATCATATTTTGTGATATGAAGTGATGTTTCTAAGGCACAAGATTTAGCATTCCATTCCCCTGTTTGATAAAGCTCCCTAGGCCTCTGTATAATGTAGAATAAAATATAACATTAATAATTAATATTGATTTATATGTTAATGCATAGAACACAAAACAATAAAATATTGCCTCTGTATAAAATATAAACTCTTTTGTGGGCTGTTAAACTGTTTCATAATCTAATTCCAGTTTTCCTTCCCTGGTGTATTGCTTTTCTTCACTTATTCTGTGGTTTAACTGAACTGCCTCCTTGCTATTCCTCACACATGACATTCCATCTCCTATTTCCATTCCTTTGTACCTACTCTCCCCTGTGCTGGAAATATACTTCCTCCTTACCTCTTAGAATCCCTTTCTTTCAAAATCTAATGTACCAATTCCTCCATGAATCCTTTTCTCATTCCTTTAGTTGATAGTGCTACTTTTCATGAAATTACTTTGTATTTATTCTGTGTTTACCTTATATCTTTTGCATATTGTAATGTGCAATGTAATGCATATATGCTGTTTCCTCTGATAGAATGTTAAACTCCTTGATCTTAAATGATTTTCATATAGAAGATGCCCAGTAAATGCTTGTTGTTTGAGAGATTGCCATAGAGAAATAGTTTCTGGGAAGTAACATTTTTTATGTGACTAGAGGTCGAAGATTAAAATAACTGCACACATTTTCATACCCTCCTAATAAAAATAATTGATTTTAATAGCAATAATTTAAATAAATATAATACTTTTAATATTAGTATTTGTTTTTACTTAACATACCAAGAACAGCAAATATAAATGATGCATAATTTTCATACCATTTACTAAATTTTATTTTCTCCTAGGAAATCTGTTTAAACAAACTTAGGAACCATGGGTGGAAAATTTGAGTTTGGAGTCAGGTATTCAAAGAAATAAATTATGGTCATGCGTCGACATACTTAGGTAGAGAGAGAATGACATAATGAGCTGAGGCTTAAGAGATAATAATGAAAATGAATGAGTTCTTATATAGGGATTGTGAAGATGCTATTAACTAGAGTAATGTTGAGGAGTGCTGATAAATATTGGAGCTAGAAGAGATGGTAGTTGGTGGAAGACAATGGATATGCTAGGCTGGAAAGTTCATATTCTGTTCATTTGTCAGTGGTGATAGGCAAATTTCTAGAAATGATTGATGTAAAGACAGAAGACATCAATAAAACTTTTAAGGCAATTGTCACTAGAAGTTCCTATTGAGGTTTGACATTATGAAAATTGTTTTTGGAGAGATTTTCTTTGTGGTTTTGTATAGGATGACCTGAAGCAAAGGAATTAGATAGGGGAAGAAATTCAGTCTTGAAGGTTACTGAAACAGTTTTCAAGGAGTGAAAGAAACATTTCTTCAGAGCACAAATGCTGAGAAATAACAGAATTCCCAGTATTTCTTTACTGAAATTGATGGGCGGGGCATGAGGCAGTAAGAAAATTTCTAAGGAAACTGGTGTTGGTAACTAGGAAATAATAAAATGTAAAGGAATGCACATATTTTCTGAAGGCCTATAAGGAATTTGAGGGAATTGAAGATAATGGACTTATTTTGAGGTCATACATACATACATACGTGTGTGTGTATGAGATACAGAAAACACCTTCTGTTGGCAGCTGAACTTTCCATAGGCAGACCTCTGCCTGACCCCTGCTTAATCTAAATTATCATCAGTCTTTCCTTGTTCAGTTGTTCCAACACACGCCACACATATACTCGTCCTCTTTAACTTCATTTGTCTTCTGCCTATTGTTTCTGGAAAATCTTGTCCTTTTACCTCACTGCCCCTTCCTTTATTCCCCTTGTTTGTTAAAATATTGGACCAATGATAATTGAAGTAGTAATAGATTATATATAAATATAAAAACCAATAATGGTTTAATGAGTATATTGGTAATATACCTTTTTCAAGGAAATGGGAAATTATTTTTTTAGACCTAATTCATTTTAAGAAGTACCACCAACCCTTGAAAAGTTACTAGGGATTATCCTTGAGGATATCCGACAGTGTTCCAAACTCAGTGATAGGTATTCTCTAAACAGACTTCAGAGCACTAGCCATCAACATTAGGTAACATTAAACAGACTTTAAAAATGTAATAATTGAATTTAACTTGCTAGAGTCAAATTCAGCTTTGAAGACTTATATCTTTTAGGTCGTACACCAAACTTGCTGGAAATCACTAGAGAATTACCTTTGTCTAATCCTTTATTAAGTTTTCATGCTGAGCAAGTTTTTAAATTGAGAAATATATTTGCCAGTGTAATTTATCTTATATAAGAGCCAAACAAGGATTTTTTAATTGATAGTGAAATTCTTCAAATAATAAGATATTCTGGTGGCATTGTGCTTAATTTTGTCATTCACTAGAATATAAAGCAATCTACGGTAATATTGGAAACACCAGTCTAACCATCTCACACTGGAAAAAATATATTGGCTGGATTATCAGAGTTATAAATTTAGAACTGGAAGGGATTTTAGAGGTCATCAAGTTTAACCCATTAATTTTCTAGATGACAATCTTGGCCTTTAATAAATTAAGCTGATTCTAATAAGTTCATTGCTATTTTCACTATGCTAGCTTCTTGAGTTATTCTCCCTATCTATATTTTATGTACGGGCATTGCCAATTAATAGCAAGAGATAGTGTTTTTGAGAAGTTTCAGTACTTTGAGTGATCCCCAACTGCTGCTACAAGAGTCCCATCTCTAGAATGCTAGTATTCCCCAAATGATGCTGTATAGCTAATGAATCAAGGAATACCATAGTGTCAGAAAAATAAAAATTAGGTTACCCCAAAGAAAGGGCAAAGGAAAACCCAACATTCTAAACAATCAAGACCCTTTTAAATTTATTTTTTAAATGAGGCTTTTTGTTTTTACATTACATTCTTTTTTTTTATTTAAACAAATGCTTTATTAACTCCTGTTTTACATCATTCATTTCCGCCAGATTCTGAGTTAAAAAATTTTTCCCCCGTTTTTCCCCTACCCACCCTCCCAGAAAAGCAGTCCCACAAGATATCACTTCCTCCATCCTGCTCTCTCCCATATCTTCTCCCTTGCCCCCTTCAACTTTTCCATTAGAACAAGTTGAATCTCTGTGCCCCGTTGCCTGTACATCTTATCTCCCAGTTACATGCAAAAGAGTATTGATAATAGTGTTTATATATATTTGAAACATTTAATTTTAAGACCTCAAATTTCAGATCCATTCCCTTCCTCCTTTGTCACCCATTCCCCCTGGGAAGATAAGTATTTCAGTATGTGTTGTACATGTATTACTATGCAAAATATTACCATAGTAGATATATTGTACAAGGCTGCTTATAATTCCCTCCCACCCATCCCACCCCCCACCTGGTCTATTCCCTATTTGATCCTGTCCCTCTTCTATAGTGGGTACTTCCAAGCTCCCCTCCCCCCAAGAATGCCCTCCCATCCATCATCCCTCCTCTCATCCCCCTTCCCCCTATTCTGCTGCAGGCTGAGATATCCCATTTAGTATGTATGTCATTCTCTCCCTGAACCAAATTCAATGAGAATGTGGTTTTGCCTTTTTGCCTCCCTATTCTTCCCCTCCTTGCAGCCACTTCCCCTTGCTTCTTCTACATGAGATAGTTTACCCTACCCTGTCTCTCCCCATCTCCTCTTGCCACTTTCCTCTCTCACGTGATAATTTCACCCCTTAGGTATCATCCCTTCCCAACAAATTCAACCTATGCCCTCTATCCATGTATAGCTGTAAACATATATACACACATTCACATATGTATTCATGTGACCATATATCCTTCTTCCATTATTTTCATACTGAGAAAAGTGAGAAAAGTCACAGTTATTGTTTTTCCATATAGGAATGTAAATAGGTTAACTTTGATAAAGTTCGTTTTGATTTCTTTTCCCTGATTACCTTCTCAGGCATCTCTTCCTTCCTGTGTCTGGATGTCAGATTTTTTTATTCAACTCTGGTTTTTTCCTCAAGAATGCTTGAAAGTCCTCTATTCCACTGAATGACCATATTTTCCCCTGAAACAAAATATTCAGTTTTGCTGGGTAGGTGACCCTTGGGTTCATTCCTAGCTCTTTTGCCCTCTGAAATATCATATTCCATGTCCTTCAATCCCTCAGTGTAGAAGCTGCCAGGTCCTGGGCTATTCTGATTGTGTTTCCACAATATTGAAATTATTTCTTCCTGGCTGCTTGGAGTATTTTCTCCTTGATCTGGGGATTCTGGAACCTGGCTATAATATTCCTGGGAGTTTTATTTTTGGGATCTTTTTCAGGAGGTGATCTGTGGATTCTTTCAACCTCTATTTTGCCCTCTGGATCTAAAACATCAGGGCAATTTTCCTTGAGAATTTCTTGAAGGTGATTTCTAGGTTCTTTCTTTGATCATGGCTTTCAGGTAGTCCAATAATTTTTAAATTGTCTCTCCTGGATCTATTTTCCAGGTCAGTGGTTTTTCCCATGAGATATTTCACATTGCCTTCTATTCTTTCATTTGTTTGTATCTGTTTAACAACATCTTGATTTCTCATAAGGTCACTAACTTCCATTTGTTCCAGTCTAACTCTGAAGGAATGAATCTCCTCAGTGAGCTTTTGAGATTCTTTTTCCATCTGGCAAATTCGACTTTTTAAGGCATTCTTCTCCTCATTGCCCTTTTGGGCCTCCTTTGCCATTTGAGTTAGTCTATTTTTTAAGGTGTTGTTTTCCTCAGTCAGGCTGTTGACCCTCATTTCATACTTTTCCTGCATCCTTCTCATTTCTCTTTCCAATTTTTTCCACTTCTCTTATTTGATTTTAAAGCAAGAGTGATTACCCCACGGCCCGACTGATTGCTGGATCTCCCTACAGTTCTCAGGCCAGGAGCTGGAGCTGCCTCTGAAAACTACAAAATGGCGTTTTCTCCTCAGTGGCTTCTAGCCCCCATGGGAGGAAGCCGATGTGTTCCCAAATACTGGTCCCAAAGTCCATAGGGCACTAACCTGTCACTTTGTCCTAGGCAGCTGGTGTTCTAGGGTCCCTCCAGCTGGCTGCTGGTCTGGCTGCCCTGGGGCTAAAACCGAAGGACCTGGGCTCAGCTGCTGCCGGCTCCCAGAGCACTGCGCTGGCCCTTCCTGCAGGGCTGCTGGGCTGTCCTCAGCGGGCGGTTAGCTTCTCTGTGTCGTTCTGTGGTGCTGGGGCTCCAGAAGTTGTTCAGAGTCCCCTTTTACATAGTTTGGAGGTAAACTGAGGGGAGAGAGTCTTGGAAGTGCTGTTTCTACTCCGCCATCTTGGCTCTGCCTGCCCATTAAATTCTTTTTTTGAATACATCCTCTCCCCTTTACTCCTCTTCCTTTTTTAGATTTTATAAAGCAAAAACAAGCCTTGTATAGTCTTGTTTGACAGCCTATGCAAAATTCCATAATGTTAGTATTCCCCACTTATGATGAGGAGAGGGAAGTTTCATTTTCTCGACTCTCTTCTGCCAACCTGCCTATTAAAAAAATAGAATTTTGTCTCCACATGATATACTTCCCCAGAATGCAGTTAAACTTTTTAAAGTGCAGTTGAATCTTCTGCAAAATATGTTACATAGAAACAGCTAAAATGGTATGAAAGAGTGAATATGGTTTGTAATAAAAGCAACTCTGCATAAACAAAACTAGTGAAGCTGAAATTGGAGAAGAAGACAAACTGGGAAAAAATTTATGGCAAGTTCTTTTGATAAAGATCTCATCCGCACATGCTTTATACACATACACGTACAGGTATGTATGGACACATGGAAAGGCAACTGAGTCACAAAGGAGGCATTCCCCAGTTGATAAAGTCACCAGATGCTCTAAGTCAGTATTAAATAGAAAAATGAAAATTAAAGCAACTCTGAGGTTATCACCTCAGGCCCGTCAGATTGACTGATAAAGATAGACAATAAAAGAAAATGAAAAATACTAGAAGGGATGTAGGAAAACAGGTACACTAATACATTATTGGTGGAGCTGTGATTTAGTCCCAACATTTCTGAAAAGCAATTTGAATATATGCCCAGAAAACTATTAACCTGTACATACCCAGTTATAAGGCTACCCAAAGAGGTCAAAGAAAGAGGAAAGGGAAGGACCCATATGTTCAAAAATATTTATGGCAGCTATTTTTGTGGTGGCTGACAATTGGAAATTGAGGGGATGGTGGCCATCAACTGGGGAATGACAGAACAAGTTATATGAATGTGATGGAATACTATTGTACTGTAAGTCATGATGAGAGGGATAGTTTCAGAAAAACCTGAGAAGATTAGTATGAAATAATGCAAAGTGAAGGGAGCAGAGCCAAGGGAACAATTTATATAGTAACAGCAATATTATAAAGATGAATCAACTGTGAAAGATTTAGTACCTATTGTCAGCACAATAACCAACAACAATTCCAAAAGACATATAAAGAAACATGCTATCTACTTCCAGATAGAGAGCTGATGGACGCAAGAGTACAGATTAAAGTATATTTTCTTCTCTCCCTTTCGTGTTGGACGTTGCTAATGAGATAATTCGTTTTGCATGATTAAACATTTGTGATTCTTTTTTTTTTTTTTTTTTGCTTTCTCAGTGGATGGGGGAGAAAAATAAGGAGGAAAAGAATTCAGAAGTGGAGAAAATGCAATAGAATTTCTTTTTTTTTTTTTTTTTAAGTAGATAATGGGAACTGAGTAGATTGATCATCTTTTTGGGATAAAGATCTGATAGGGGTATTGCTGGGTTGAAGGATATACACAGTTGGACATAGTTCTGAATTACTCTCTAGACTGATTGGATTAGGTCACAACACCAATAATGCATTAATGTCCCAATTTTCTGACATCCCCTTCAATATTTGTCATTTTCTTTTTCTCTGGTCATATTAGCCAATCTGACAGGTATGAAGTGGTATCTCAGAGTTGTTTTAATGTGCATTTCTCTAATCAGTAAGCATTTTTTCATATGACTGTAGGTAGCTTTAATTTCTTCATTTGAAAACTGCCTGGTCATATCATTTAACCATTTATCAAGGGGAAGTGACTTCTTATAAATTTGACTCAGTTCTCTGTATGAGGAATGAGGCCTTTAGAGAAACTTGTTGTAAGAAACATTTTCAAAGTTATGATTACTGTGTATTTCCTTCCATACTATTTTTATTCCTCTCTCTTCCCCCTCTACTTTCACCCTGTTTTTCCTCAAGTATTTTGCTTCCAACCATCGCCTTTCCCAATCCACCCTCCTTTCAGCCTCTTCTTCTCTTGTCCCTTTCCCCTACTAAAAATAGATTTATATATCCAATGATGAGAGTAAGGTTTAAGCATCTGTCTCCTTCCCCTCCACTGTAAAAACTCTTTGGTTTTATGTGAGATAATTTACCCCATTCTACTTTTCCCTTCCCCTTCTTCCCACTGCATCCTTCTTTCTCACCCCTTAGTTTTTTGTTTGTTTGTTTGTTTAAGATAACATCCCAACACAATCAACTCAGACACATACCATCTATGTATACTCCTTCTAACTGCACTAATAATGAGAAAGTTCTTAGGAGTTAAATAGTTTAGCCTAATTGAATTTCTGATGATTTTTATTTCCAGTTTACCTTTTTATGCTTCTCTTGAGTCTTATATTTGAAAGTTATATTTTCTATTCAGCTTTTGTGTTTTCATTAGGATGCTTGAAAGTCCTCTATGTCACTAAATGGCCGTTTTTCCCCCTCAAGAATTATACTCAGTTTTGCTGGGTAGGTGATTTTTGCTAATAATTCTAGCTCTTTTGCCTTCCAGAATACTGTATTCTAAACCCTCTGATCCTTTAATAAATCCTGTGTAATCCTGGTTGTGGCTTCATGATATTTGAATTGTTTCTTTCTGGTTGCTTGCAGTATTTTCTCCTTGACCTGGGAGCTCTGGAATTTGGCTTTAATATTCCTGGGAGTTTTCATTTGGGGATCTCTTTCAGAAGGTTATCTGTGAATTTTTTTTTTTTTTTAGTATTTATTTTACCCCCTGGTTTGAGGATATTGGGGAAATTTTCCTTGGTAATTTCTTGAAATAGTTTGAATAGGTGCTTCTTCCCCCTCGAATCATGGCTTTCAGGTAATCAAGTAATTTGGTACAATGAGATAGTATGTATTTTCTTTTCCTTTTTCATTCTTTTGATTTTACTTTACTGTTTCTTGATGTATCATGGAGTCATTATATTCTACTTGTCCCTTTCTTATTTTTTAAGGAGTTATTTTCTTCAGTGAGCTTTTGTACCTCATTTTCCATTTGTCCAATTCTACTTTTTAAGGAATTTTTTTTCCAGTGAGTGTTTGTACATCTTTTTCCATTTGGCCAATTCTGGTGTCCCTCTTTTCCTTGGTACAGGGATCTGTAGCCACATATGGACATATGCACCCAGTGCCAGCATAGGGTCCCATGTACTTAACTTCTGACCAGTTATTCAACCCCCTACTGTCTCTGGGCTGAGAGTTCCACCATCTGCTGCTGTCTGTTCAGTCATTCTAAGGCTTGCTGCTTGCTAGGTTGCAGCCTACATTTTACTACACGCTAACCCCAATGAAATAGACCTTTACTGTTGACTTTCTAAGTTATCTTGGGAAAATTGTTTCACCCCATCTTTTTATTGATTTTGCTACTCCAGAATTTGTTTCTGAGGCTTTGTTTTAAAGTTTTTTGGAAGGGAATTTGGGAGAGCTCAGGGGAGTTCTAGCCTTTTACTCTGCCATATTAGATTTGCCCCTCCAGAATCTTCATAAGATCATGTAATCAAAATTAATCCATTTTACTTCATGTGAACCCCTCTTTCTCTTATTTGGTCATGAATTCTTGCCCTACCTGTAGATTTGACTGGCAATTTCTCCCGTTTTTCACTTGTTTGCTTATGAGAGATATTATAGTTTATATATTACATTACATATTATATATAAATATGGTATTTATATATAATATATAAATATGGCATTTATATATTATACATAACTGTATATAGTTTCCACCAGATTACTTTCCAGTTTTCCCAGTAGTTTTTATGTTGAATAGTGAATTCTTGCCCCAGTATCTGGGGTCTTTGGATCTATCAAACACTAGGCTACTATGTCCATTTCTTTTTCTTTTTTTTTTTAAGCAATTAGGGTTAAGTGACTTGCTCAAGGTTGCACGGCTAGTTATTATTTGTGTGTGGGTGCTCATTTTCTGAGGCCGGATTCGATCTCGGGTCATCCCAACTCCGAGGCCGGTGCTCTTACTCACTGCGCCACCTAGCCGCCCCTATTATGTCCATTTCTTACTCAATACCAAATTGCTTTTTTATAATTATAGCTTTGCAGTATAGTTTGAGTTCTAGCTCTGCTAGATACCCTTTCTTCTGATGTTTTTTCTCTTTAGTTCCCTTGGTATTCTTGACCGTTTGACTTACTCTCGTAATTCTTTAGTGGTTTGATATAAATGCTGTTGAGTAAGTAAATCATTTAAGTAGTAGTGTTGTTTTTATTATATTTCCTTGACCTACTTATGAGCTATTCATATTTTTCAAATTTTTTAATGTATTGTATGAGAAGTTTTGTAATTGTGTTCAGATAGTTGTTGTGTGTGTATATATTGGCAGGTAGACATCCAAGCTTTTATACTATCTGTAGTTATTTTAAATGGAATTTCCTTTTCTGTTTCCTCCTGCTGGGTTTTGTTGGGTAACATACAGACATGCTGCTGATTTGCATGAGTTATTTTCTGCAACTTTGTTTGAAGTTTACCATTTTGGTTAGTTTTTCATTTAACTCTGTAGGATTCTCAAGTAAATCATCATATCATCAAAAGATACTACTTTTCTTTCTTCTTTGCTGTTGCTCCTCTCTCCCTTCCTTTCCCCCTCATCTAGAATTTCTAGTACAGTATTGAATAGGAATACTGATGATAAGCAACCTTGCTTTCATCTACCCTGATCTTATTAGAAAGACTTGTAGTTTATTTTCATTAGAGATAATGCTTGCTTTTGATTTTATCTATACTTTGTATTGTTTTAAGGAAAGCTCCATTTATTCTTATGCTTTCTACTGTTGATTATAAGAATGGGTGTTGTATATTGTTGATAGCTTTTTCTGTATTTATTGAGATAATACGATTTTTGTTATTAACATGATCAATAAAGTTTTTTTTGTTTTCCTAATATCAAACCAGCCCTGCATTCCTGGTATAAATGGTATGGTATAAATAGTATAAATGGTATAATGATATGGTATAAATGGTATAAATCCATCCAGGTTATAGTTTATGATCATTGTACTAAATTGACATATTCTCCTTGTTAGTATTTTATGTAAAATTTTTGTGTCAGTATTCATTAGGAAAATTCATTTATAGTTTTTTTTTTCTGTTTTGACACTCCCTGGTTTTGGTATCAATTTCATGTTTGTTTCATAGAGAATTTGATAGAAGCCTTTATAAAATTTTTAATGTAGTTTTTTGCTTATTTTATTTTATTTTTTGTTTTTTAATTTTTTTACAGGGCAATTGGGGTTAAGTGACTTGCCCAAGGTCACACGATTAGTAAATGTTGAGTGTATGACGCCGGATTTGAACTCAGGTCTTCCTGATTCCAGGGTCACTGTGCCGCCTACCCGCCACCTATAAAATTTTTTAAACAATTCATGAAGTATTGCAATTAATTCTTTATATGTTTTGTAGAATTCTCATGCAAATTCTTCTGATCTTGAGGTATTTTTCCCCCTTTGGAAATTCGTTTATGACTTATTCAATTTCTTTATTTAATATAAGTTTATTTAAGTATTCTGATTATAGAAGAATATGTATTCTATTTTTTGTTAATTTGGGCAGTTTATATTTTTTAATACATTCAACCATTTCATTTAAGTTATCAGTTTTATTGGACATGTGTTTGGGCAAAATGTCAACTAATAATTACTTTTATTTCTTTTTTCAGTATTTGTGAATTCACCTTTAAAATTTTTGATAGTAGTAATTTGTTTTTCCTTTTCCTTAAATTAGCTAATGCCTTATCTATTTTTGTTTCTTTTACTTTTAATTTTGTTAGTCTCTTGTTTTTGAAGATTCCTATTTTGGTGTTTAATTGAGGTTTTTAAAATTTGTTGCTTTTCTAAGTTTGTTTTTTGGATACACGCTCAGTTTGTTAATCTGTTCTTTTATTTGGTCAAAGGATTGAGATAGAAGTGTTTCCTTGAGAACTGCTTTGACTGCATCTCATAAATTTTCATATTTCGTTTGTTGCCATTATCTTTAATGAAATTGTTAAATTATTTTAAATTTTTTTGAACCCACCCATACTTTATTTAGATTCCAATTAATTTTTGATCTTTCCTTGAAAGACCTTTTGTGAAATATAACTTGTATTTCATTATGATTAGTAAAAGATATATTTAATATTTTTTGCCTTTTGAATTTATGAGGGTTTTGTGCCTTAACTCATGGTTATTTTTTTTTAATGTGCAGAATGAGAATGTACAGCTGAGAGAGAGAGAGAGAGAGAGTGTGTGTGTGTGTGTGTGTGTGTGTGTACGTATACACATACATATTCCTTTCAATTCCCATTCATTAATTTCTAGAGCTCTTGCATAGCTAACTTCTCAAATGCAATTCAGATTCTTAACGTTTTGTTTATTTTTTGGTATAATTTATCTAGGTATGAAAGGAGTAAATTGAGGTTCCCCTATTATTATAGTTTTATTGTCTATTTCTGTAATTCATTTAACTTTTACTTTAAGAATGTAGATGCTTTGTCATTTGGTGCATATGTTTCTCATTGATATTAATAGCAAAATATAGGTTTCCCTGCTTATCTCTTTTAGCTAGGTGTGTTTTTACTTTTACTTGATCTAAAATCATACCAGTACAATTTTTTTGTTTTTATTATAGCATGGTATAAGATGCTATTTCAATTCAATTTTTTGCCGCCCCCCCCCTTTTCTTTTTTTGGATGGCAATTGAGGTTAAGTGACTTGCATAAGGTCACACGGCTAGTTTTTGTGTTAAGTGCCTGAGGAAGGGTTTGAAATTGGGTCCTCCTGACTGCAGGGCAGGTGCTCTATTCACTGTGCCACCTAGCTGCCCCTATTTTAAATGTTTCTTATAAACAGCATGTTATTGAAATTCTACTATTCTTTTCCATCTTATGGGTTAAATTCATCCCATTCATAGATAATTTGTAACTATTTCCCTCCATCTTTTTCTCTCGTGCTTTTCCATTTTCCTTCCTTCCCTGTTTTCCTTAATCTGCTGTCATCCTTATTTCCTCTACAATTTCCTTCCCAAGTACCTGTTGGGCAGTGTGTAGTTCTTTCTTTTTTTTTTTTTAAACATATGCTTTATTAACTTCTGTTTTACATCATTCATTTCCGCCAGATTTTGAGTTACAATCATTTCCCCCCCATTATTCCCCTACCCAACCTCCCAGAATAGTAGTCCCACAAGATATCGCTTCCTCCAATCTGCTCTCTCCCATACCTTCTCCCATACCCCCATCGATTTTTCCATTAGAGGAAGGTGAGTCTTTGTGTCCCAATGCCTGCACATCTTATCTCCCTATTACAAGCAAAAGAGTATTAATAATAGTATTTATATATATTTGAAACATTTAATGTTACGACCTCGAATTTCAGATCCATTTCCTTCCTCCCTTGTCACCCATTCCCTCTTGGGAGATAAGTAATTGAGTATATGTTGTACATGTCTAGCTATGCAAAACATTATCATAGTAGATATATTGTACAAGGCTGCTTATAATTCCCTCCCACTCATCCCACCCCCCACCTGGTCCATTCCCTACATGATCCTGTCCCTCTTCTATAGTGGGTACTTCCAACCTCCCCTCACCCCAAGGATGCCCTCCCATCCATCATCCCTCCTCTCATCCCCCTTCCCCCTATCCTGCTGCAAGTTGAGATATCCCATTTAGTATGTATGTCATTTTCTCCCTGAACCAAATTCAATGTGAATGTGGTTTTGCCTTTTTAGCCTTCCCTATTCTCCCCCTCCTTTGCAACCACTTCCCCTTCTTCTGCATGGGATAGTTTACCCTACCCTGTCTCTCCCCATCTCCTCTTGCCACTTTCCTCTCTCACCTCATAATTTCATCCCTTGAGTATTCTCCCTTCCCAACAAATTCAACCTATGCCCTCTATCCATATATAACTGTAACCATATACACATGCATTCACATATGTATTCATATGACCACACCCCCTTCTTCCATTATTTTCATAGTGAGAAAGATATCATCAGTCACAGTTATTGCTTTTCCATATAGGAATGTAAATAGTTCAACTTTGATAAGTTCCCCTTGATCTCTCTTCCCCGATTACCTTCTCAGGCATCTCTTCCTTCTTGTGTCTGGATGTCAAATTTTCTATTCAATTCTGGTTTTTTCCTCAAGAATGATTGAAAGTCCTCTATTCCACTGAATGACCATATTTTCCCCTGAAACAAAATACTCAGTTTTGCTGGGTAGGTGACCCTTGGGTTCATTCCCAGCTCTTTTGCCCTCTGGAATATCATATTCCATGCCCTTCTATCTCTCAGTGTAGAAGCTGCCAGGTCCTGGGCTATTCTGATTGTGTTTCCACAATATTGAAATTGTTTCTTCCTGGCTGCTTGTAGTATTTTCTCCTTGATCTGGGGATTCTGGAACCTGGCTATAATATTCCTGGGAGTTTTCTTTTTGGGATCTTTTTCAGGAGGTGATCTGTGGATTCTTTCAACCTCTATTTTGCCCTCTGGATCTAAAACATCAGGGCAATTTTCCTTGAGAATTTCTTGAAGGGTGATTTCTAGGTTCTTTCTTTGATCATGGCTTTCAGGTAGTCCAATAATTTTTAAATTGTCTCTCCTGGATCTATTTTCCAGGTCAGTGGTTTTTCCCATGAGATATTTCACATTGCCTTCTAATCTTTCATTTGTTTGGATCTGCTTAACAGCATCTTGATTTCTCATAAAGTCATTAGCTTCCATTTGCTCCAGTCTAACTCTGAAGGAATGAATCTCCTCAGTGAGCTTTTGAGATTCTTTTTCCATCTGGCAAATTCGACTTTTTAAGGCATTCTTCTCCTCATTGCCCTTTTGGGCCTCCTTTGCCATTTGAGTTAGTCTATTTTTTAAGGTGTTGTTTTCCTCAGTCAGGCTGTTGACCCTCATTTCATACTTTTCCTGCATCCTTCTCATTTCTCTTTCCAATTTTTCCTCCACTTCTCTTATTTGATTTTTAAAGTCCTTCTTAAGGTCCTCTATGGCCTGCAACCCGCTCATGTTTTCCACTGGGGCTTTTGGAGCAGGACTTCTGACCTCACAGTCCTTTTCCTGCTCTATGCCCCCAAAATAGGAGTCTAGGGTTGCATTTTTCTGTTTCCTTTGCCTTGGCATGTTGCCACTTAATTTCTTGACTTTTGGGCTTGTTGCCACACTATGGCTTTAAGGCCAGATAGAGGAATTTTCGTCCCGAACGTGTGGGGGGCAACTTCCGTTTCTGGCAAGCTGTAAACCCACCCACAACTTCCACCCTAGATCACAATCCAGATCCAGGGAGGTTAAAGCAAGAGCGATTACCCCCCAAGACTGATCGCTGGATCTCCCCATGATTTGTAGGCTGGGAGCTGGAAATGCCTCTGAAAACTGCAAAATAGTGTGTCTCCTCAGAGGCTTCTAGCCCCCAGGGGAGGGAGCCGACGCATTCCCTATATACTGGTCCCAAAGTCCATGGGACACTAACCTCTCACTTTGTCCTAGGCATGTCTGTGTTGATAATTCTGGAGTCACCACAGCTGCTGGTGTTCTGGGGTTCCTCCAGCTGGCTGCTGGCCCTGCCGCCCTGGGGCTAAAACCTCAGCTCATGTGGACCTGGGCTTGGCTTGGCTCGGCTCCCGTGCTCCGTGCACTGCGCTGCCAGGTCCCAAACCGCTGCGCTGGTCCTTCCTGAAGGGCTGCTGGGCTGTCCTCAGCGAGAGGTTAGCTTATCTGTGTCGTTCTGTGGGTGCTGGGGCTCCAAAAGTTGTTCAGAGTCCCCTTTTACATACTTTGGGGGGAATCTGGGGGCAGAGAGGCTTGGAGAAGCTGTTTCTACTCCGCCATCTTGTCTCCGCCCCCCGTTCCCAGTGTGTATTTCTTAACCGAGGTACAAACAGCAACTGTTTCATCTGTTCCCACAACCTCCACTGCTCCCTCCTTGTATAAACTTTTTGTGTGCCTCAATTTTCCCCATTCTTCTTTTCATTTCTTCCGTACTCTTCTATAGTCTTCTTCCCCATCCATTCTTTTCTTCTTTTCAGATCACCCAAATGCAACCAAATCAGACTCAGATATTCTGTCTGATTAGAATCCTTCTATGACCTCTGGTGATAATAAAATTCTGAGGGGTTAAATGTATCATCCTGCTGCATGGTGTCCCGTAGGATTTCTCATTTGTGTTTAGTTAGCCTTTTTCATGCTTCTCTTGATTTTTACCTTTATATGTCAGAAATTTTATTTAGCCCTCTTCTTTTCACCAGGAATGCTTACAAGTCTTCTGTTTGATTAAGGATCCATTCCTTTCTGCCCCCATAGGGTTTGTTGCAGTTTTTGCTAGGTAGGGTATTTATTCTTGGGTGTAGTCCTAGGTTGTCTTCTGGATTATTGTATTACAAGTTCTCACCTTTTTTTTTTTTCAGTTGTGACCACTAAGCCTTGTGTTATCTGCATGGTGGATCCTTGGAATTTTAAAATTCTCTTGATTTGTTTTCTATGTCAGTTATTTTTTTATGAAATATTTCATATTTTCTTATAATTTTTCAGTTCTTTGATTTTTGAATCATTAGCTTCTATTGGCCAGTTCTAATTTCTTATTAATAATAGTATTTTATTTTTTCCAATTACTTATAAATAGAATTTTTAACATTCATTTGTTAGAAATTTGGGTTCCAGATTTTTTCCCTCATCTCCTTCCTCCCCCAAACAGTAAGTTATTTGATATAGGTATGTGTAATCATGTAAAACATTTCTATATTAGTCATGTAGTGAAAGAAGAAACAGACCAAAAATGGGGGGGGGGGGGACTCATCAGTTCTTTCTATGGGATTGGATAGTGTTTTTCCACAACGAAGCCTTTGGAATTGTCTTGGATCATTGTATTGCTGAGAGGAACTAAGTTATTTATAGTTGGTCATTACTTGATGTTGCTGATAACTATGTGCAATATTTTCCTGGTTTTGCTTACTTTTATTTGCAGCAATTCATGCAAGTGTTTTCCAGGTTTTTTCAAATCCGTGTGTTAATCATCTCTTGTAGCACAATAGTATTCCATTGCATTTATATATTACAATTGATGGGTGTCCCCTTAATTTCAGATTCTTTGCCACCACAGAAAGAGCTATTATAAATATTTTTTACTCTTAAGTCCTTTTGCCTTTTTTTATGTTCTTTTTGGGATAAGGATCTTGTAGTGATATTGCTGGGTCAAAGGATATGCACAATTGAGCAGAGTTTCAGATTACTCTTAGGATGATTGGATCAGGTCACAACTCCAACTCCCCAGCTCTTCCAACATTTGTCATTTTCCTTTTCTGACAAATTAGCCAATCTGATGGGGTGAGATGGTACCTCAGAGTTGTTTCAGTGTTCACTCTTCTAATCAGTAGTGATTTAGAGCCTTTTTTCATATGACAATAGATAACTTTGATTTCTTTATCTGAAAATTACCTGTTTATATCCTTTGAGCCGGTTCTAATTGCAAGGACTTAACTTTCTTCAGTAAGGATTTGTACCTTCTTTTTCTATGCTTTCAACTCTCCTCATATTTTTTTCCTCCAAGCTCTTGACAGTTTTCACATTCTTACTTGTTTTGCTCTCATTTGGTTTTTAAAACTTTTTTTTTTTTTTAGCTCTTGCTTCTATGCTTCTAGAAATACTTGCTGGGCCTGTGTCCAAGCTGTATTTTTCTTTGAAGCTTTGCTTATAGATTTTTTTCTTTGTGTCTTGAGCTTCCTTGTCACTAATAACCCTTTATTGTCAAGTTTTTTCTTTTATTCTTCCAGGCTACTTCTTTACTTTAGATTCTATGTTAGTGTTGGGCTTTGTACATCTCTGGGGAGGGATGTATCCAGTTTGAGCTTCTTTCCTTGTATGTCCCTGTGTTCAAGGACTGTTGTCCTTGAACTGTTCAGAGTTTTTGTTGGTGACCTACAAGCTTGAAGCACCTTCAAAATGATGTGATCCAAGGGAGGAGGGAATCTGTTCCCTGCCTTTCATGACTGAGTTCTTTAGGTTTCTGACCCAGGTATAGATGTTTTGGCTGTTTCTGTTTGAGAGTTTCCACAGACTGCTCAATTGCTCTTTACCTTGCATAAGACTCTGCAGGTTTAGAGCAATTGAGCTACTGGCTCCCCTTTGGTCTGTAATGCTCGATTATGCTTCTGTTAACAGAGCACATATCACTACTGTTTGTTTCCTGAAACTTGTTCCTATCTCACTGCACCACGAAGGCCAATGTCCACAATTGCTCTTCTTTACCTTTGATCCATGACCTGGAACTTGATAATAGGCAACTGAAGTTCCAGGCATCACCTGTTCCTACACTAAAAACTTGCACAGGGATTTCCTAAGATCTCTTTTTCCCCTCAGTGCCCTGCCTTGACCCTTTTTCTGTCCCTGGACAGTGGCATGGTGCCTAATCTTACTGATGCTATTATACATACTCTTGGCCAGACCCCTTCCTCAGTGCCCACAGACCTGTCTGCCTAAGCCAACTGCAAGTGGAAAACTGGTTCACTGTGACTTATTTCTTACTTTCCCTGTCAGTGTTCATTCTGGTGCATTCTCTAGTTTTGTTCAGGTGGTGTTTGGGAGACAAGCTAGGCTTAAATGCTTTCTTTGACTCTGCCTCCCCATGATCTGTTCTAGCACTCCCCCTCAAAAACATACATAAAAGTCATACTGTTAATCATGCCATGACCCACAAGCATTTAAATTCTATGTTCATAAACTCTGGAATTCTTTTATCCAACCATAATCTTTTCTCATTCCATCTTTCCTTCTTTATTACAATGCCTAACACTTTCTTCCTCCTCATTGTTACCTCTAGTTCCTCTACCCCTCAGTTCTTGACCAGATCACTACCCCTGAACTGACCAGCTGCTTTCTTCTGCCTTCTGTCTTTACCCTGTTGGTGAAGCAGTCCAGCTCTGTACCATCCTCTTGATCCAAGTCCTGTGACTTAACATCTTACCATCCCAGCCTAGAATGCATTCTTACCATTTACGGCCTTTGTTCTTACTCACATGTTGGTAAAGGGAGCTGGAGAAAATTGTGAGACTGTACTGACAAAGCACACTAAAAATATATGCTCTATTATCTCAACTGGGACCTCACCACGCCAAGGTAATCCTTTTCTCTGCCTTCATCTCACGATAGCAACTGTTCCAAACCTGTCATGGGATATCCCCCCACACCCTTTGAGCTAGCCTCATACTTCACTGAAAGATGGAGACTGTTTGCCACGTTCCTCATCTCTCATCATCAGCTGTCTTTTCCTGCTATATTCTCCCCCTCATTTCCCATGAAGGAGAGCCTCTCTCTTTTCTAAGGCAGTTTGCTCCCTTTCCATCCTGTTTTCTCCAGCAGGCTGTCTTCTCTATCATCCCCACTCTCTAACTAATCTTTAATTTCTCACTCTATTTGTTACCTGCAACTGACACGGATGTCTTTCCCCTCCTTAAAAATGCCCTCATTTGATCTGATCATCTCACAGAACTGTTACCCTACTCAACCAAAGAAAGCAGTCTACATTAGGTGCTTCCTCCACTTCTCATCTGGCTTCCAGTCTTATCAGTCAACTGAAATCCTACCTTCAGGGGGAGTTAGGCAGTGAAGGGAAGAGAGCACTGGCCCAGGAGTCAGGAGGACCTGAGTTCAAGTTTGGCCTCACACACCCTTAACACTTACTAGTTCTGTGACCTTGGACAAGTTGCTTAACTCCAATGACCCTGCCCCCCTCCAGAAAAGAAGACACAACAAAGAAAAGAAACTCTCTCCCCAAAGTTAATATTTATCTCTTAATTTCCAAATCTCCTGGCTTCTTCTTGTCTTCATTCTTATTGACCCTACCACCACCATTTTCTTTTTCTGGATCCTTTTTCGGTATTTTCTTGACAACTGCTAGACTTGACTTGATTCTCCTTTGTGTCTGACAGTTCTTTCTCAGTCTCCTTCAGTGGATCTTCTGATCACATCCACTTTACCCTGGGTAGCTCCCCAAGGGTCTGTCTCACTTCATATTGTCATCATCTTTGATAGGTTCAGATGATTCTATCTAAAGAATTTTATCTAAATTCTATTTAAAGATTTTATCTAAATCTAACCCCTTACCAAACCTCCAGGCTTTCATCACTAACTTTTCATTGGAAATCTCAAGAGAGATGTTCCATAAGCATCTCTATGACTGTGCCTCATAGTATTTTTAGAATACATGAATATTCTTTGTCAAAGGCCTTTTCTGTATTTATTGAGATAGGCATGCTTTTGACTGTTTTTGTTTTTAATATGATTGTCTATGTTGTTTTCCTAATGTTGAACTATACTTTTATCCTTGGTATAAAGCAAATTTGTTTAGAATGAATGATTTCTTGGATGAATTGACATAGTTTAATAAGATTTTATTTTGAAATTTTTTTACTTTAATGTTCATTAATAATATTGGGCTCTAATACTTCTTTGCTTCATCTTTCCCTGGTTTTGGTTTTAGAGTTTTGTCTCATAAAAGGAGTTTATTAGAATGCTTTCTTTTCTCAATTTTTGAGGATAATTTGTATAGTATTGATTCTTGTAAAAAGGAATTTTTAAAAATTTGGTCATTTCTTCATAGCTAGCTAAATTTCCTTTTCAGAAATTTCCTTCTCTGTTATGATCTTTTGTTTGGATGATTTTTATTTTTGAAAAATGTCAATTTCATTATTCTTTTCAAATACAGAGCTGTACATATATATGTGCATATATATTTCTCTGTATGTATGTGTATGTGTAGATATACGCACGTACATTCAGGCAACCTTTTAAACTTTTTAAATAATGGCAAACCACTTGGGTTTAAAAATTTAGGGAATAAACAAAGTTAAGCATTGCTTTGGGAAGTCAAAATTATAGATCATTAATGCTGGAAGGAATTTTAGAAATCATAGTTATTATACAAAAAGTTGTTGAAATAATTTTTTTCAGCATCCCAAAGTTTTTGGGTTTTTTTTTTTTTGTTTTGTTTTGTTTTGTTTTTTGTAGCACTTACTTTTAAGATCCCATTATCATTTTTTCCTTTCTGCCTGTCTAGTAAAGTTATGGTATAATAATTGTCATTTCTAAGTGTTTTCTTGTCTGTGATTCAGCATCCTCTTCCCCCTCTTTTTTTTTTTTTTTTTTTTTAAAGCAATTGGGGTTAAGTAACTTGCTCAAGGTTACACGGCTAGTCATTATTTATGCGTGGGTGCTCATTTTCTGAGGCCGGATCTTATCTCGGGTCATCCAAACTCCGAGGCCGGGGCTCTTACTCACTGCGCCACCTAGCCGCCCCTTTAGGGCAATTGGGGTTAAGTAACTTGCCCAAGGTTACACGGCTAGGTTTTTGTTTGTATGGATTAAGTGTCGGAGGCCGGCTCCGAACTCAGGTCCTTCTGATTCCAGGGCCGGTGCTCTATTCACTGCGCCACCTAGCCGCCCCTCCCCCTCTTTTTTTAAATAACGGTTTTTGTAGTTAATGCTTTTGAAACAGATATAATGCAATTTTTATGACTGTCAAGCCCTTGCACTGTAAATAAAGTTGGCCTACATCCTCCCCATGTAGACTTTAAGCTTGCTTGGAGGAATTGAAAACTTTGTTGAAGGTTTGAATATCCCTGTTAGATTCTGAACAAAGCATGGCCTATTCCAGACAGTTGCTTTTCTTTTAGCATTTAGCATGAGACTTTGCACACGATAGTAAATGTTTCTTTTGAATTATTTCTTGACAATATGAAAGGAGAGTACCACAAATAATTGATGATGATGACAGCTAGCATTGGTATAATTCTTTAAGGATTACAAAGAATTTTGCAGGTATTTTATCTTCACAGGAACCTGGGAAGTAGGTGCTTTTATTATCCCCATTTTACAGATGAGGAAACTGAGACAGAAAAGTGACTTGCCCATGGTCACATAAAGCTATATTTGAATTCAGGTGTTCCTGATTCAAAATCTGTCACTGTCTATTATGCCATCTGGCTGACAGAACTGTCATCAAGAAATAGTATTGACATTGTGTATCCTAATGGGTATGTTTATTGGGGGGGGGGGGGGTTGGTTGCCAGAATTCAACTCTGGCCAGGGCTATGACATAAATTCAAATTCTGAACTTTAAGGAAAAAATTCATATAGTTCTACTATACTTGTTAATTCCAGAATTAAAAGTTACCTTTTCCTCCCTCTCCTCCCCAAATCTATGCTTTCATGGACTTCCCTTCTAATCCAGAGATTTAAGCTAAATTCCATAGGCTTTGGCCAGATCAGTGAATATGGGGCAGACATCTTGGTAGCTTTTTCTGTACTATTCCATTAGTCTTACTGCAAAGAATATGTATGTGTTTGTGTACGTGGCCTAACATCACACTGTGATTCTGCAAGTTAACATTGTGTATGTGTTTGCCATAAAAGACTTTGGCTTAACTCTTCTCAGCAAGGCTAAGAAGATAAAATCTGGTGGAGAAAAAGGAAATAATTTTTAACTGAGTCAAAAATAATTTTCAGAAATGTGTTGAAATATAAATTGGTTATAATTATACTTTTATAAATATATTTTGGGCCTTGAAGGAAGAAATTTCAATAAGTGGAAGTGAGGGTAGGAAAAGAATCCATTTCAGTTATCAGAACAAGAATAGAGACATAAACATATCAACATACTTTCCTGGGTTTTAATTTCAGCAGAATTAGTCTTCTGTAGCAGGTCTAGTGCTAAGCCCATTAACTTTAAGAAAGGGATAAAAAGATAATTTTTTTTTTGTCATGTTAGTTGATAACATCCTTTATTTTAAACTTAGTGAATTGAGCCCTTAACATTTAGAGCAGAAGTATCAAGCAAGATTAAAATATAATTGAAAAAATGTTCACCAGAACATGATAAAAAATATATCACCACATAGATATTGTTAATTTGTGGTTTGTGGTCAGTATGTGGTCCATAGTCTTTCTGTTGTTTTGACACCATTGATTTAGAGGACAGAACTTTCCCCCACTTAAGTCATAGTCATCTTCTCTGATTCTCTCTCTTTCCCTTCCTCCTCTCCCTCAACCTCTCATTAGAACTGAATATGGATCAACATCTATAAGTAGTGCTTAATGAACCTTAGCAGAAGTTATTTCAAATTTACCCCTGTTGGTTTTGCCATGTTTATAAAATCAAAGCTCTTATTCTTTGACTCAGTGCATCTAAAATAAATGTATCTTTTCTTTCCATTTTAGGTTATGCAATGGTCTCTGCAAGATGGTTTGTCCTTAATTTGGAGCTTTTTAAGACTGACATATGCTGGTACTTCATCTTCTATAAGCGGACTATAATTTCTTCTCTCACAACAACTACATAAGCAGACAAAATTGCAAAGATCTGCCCTGTGTCGAGTATGACAGCCACGACCCGTGGCTCTCCAGTAGGAGGGAATGACAGCCAGGGCCAGGCTCCTGATGGACAGTCCCAGCCCCCCCTCCAACAGAATCAGGTATGAAGTGGAAAATGTGGGACATGGTATGTAAGAAATATAATATTACATAGTAGTGTGATGGACAGATGAAAACCATTAAAAGTATTTAAATTTTATTTATCTTAAATTTTAAGGAAACATAAGAGGTATACATTGTACCCAAATAGGGAAAATATTATTTTAGAATGTGGTTCAGTGATTGTGGTTTTTCCCCTTTGGAATCTTGTGATAAGATATGCTGGTTGTTTTTGGAATAGTCATTATTTTTTCCAGAAAGAGTGGGAATACTTTATTGAAATAGTGGACTGGATTTAAGTCAGAAGACCTGGGTTGGGATCCTGGCTGTGCTTTTTGCTATTTGTATGGCCTTTGGCAAGTCATTTAACCCAACTTGGGCATCGATTTCTTATCTATAAAGTGAGGGGATTGTATTAGGTGATCTCCAAGGTAAATTCCCAGATCTAAATTTATGATCCTATATTTCTCTGGTCATATTGCAGTTTGCATAGCTGTCTAGTAATTTTTTAAAATAAATTTTTATTGATATCTATTGATTTTTACATTACATGTATTGCCTACTGTATCCTTTTCTGACCCATTCTAGGGAGTCATCCCTTATATTCAAGAACTTCTAAAAAGAGCAAACAAGGGGGAAAAAATTCTACAAAACTAACCCATATAGCAGATATGTTTGCTATTATGTGCAGTGTTTGATACTCATGGTCCCCAACCTTTACAAAAAAGTGGAGGTCCTAACCAAGTATATGAGTCACCTGGCAACTCATAGAATTTCCTGGTCCAGAAATGGACAAAAGCTACGATAAATGAAGATAGTAGAATTGAGGTGATTAGGTCTTTTCCAACTAGCTTGGGGTATTTGAAGAGACATCATATGAATATTGAAGTAGGTCTGAAAGGGAAAACTGAAAGTTAAATCCTGGCGTCATAAGATAAAAGTGGGTTAATATCCAGAAGATAGAAAGCCACAAAGAACTAGAGAGGATGATATAATACTATGACTTGAATTTCCAAGGTGGAGATATTATTGAATATAGATATCAAAGCATAGTGCCAGTGCAGTATTTACAGTGCCCATGATCATGAGAAAGACTGGGACTATAAATATCACATGATATTCAATCTTGAAATATACCAGATTCTCCGAGTAGAGGAAAGAACTGAAGCATTTATTTAGATGCCAGAAAACTGAATCCCAAAACCAGTAAGCTGATTCCCTCATAATACCAAAGATATTCAGAAGCCATAATAACGCTGAGAGTCATGCCATCCTTTAGTAATCCTACCAACAAATAGAATATCAATATTTACTCACAAACCTCTCTCCTTGCCTGATCACCTCTCTGGCTCTGACTACCAGCTTCCTGTGGGCTCTGCTTCCCTTCCTCAGACTACTCCCACAGGCTCCATTTGACTACCTTCAGCCTATTAGGGGGCAAAGTTTACTTTCAAAGCAGGGGAGGTCTTCATACTCCTCCCCAGGTCTACTAAGGGGCAGGGAAGATGTTCAAATTACCATTCCCATTACACAAAGTGATAATGGCAAGCAAAGATTATGCTGCTTCCCTTTTTTGAAGGGATGGGGTAGAATGTGGGAGAAGGAACCAATAGCATTGAAGGAAGTTTCCAAAGATGCTGGACATCTTATGGCAAGAACAGGTTAACTTAAGGCAATGAAGAATATAAAGATTCAATTGACAAGCATTTATTAAATGCCTGTTACGTTCTTGGCCTTAACCTCTTCTTTCTCTTATTCAGCCCACACATTTAATCAGTTACCAAATTTTATAATAACTTCACAAATACTAGATGCCTTACATGGCCCCCCTTCTCTCTACTCATAAAGTCATCTCTGTAGTTCAGGTACTCGTCATCTCTTACCTGACTCCCTACCTTTAGTGTGTCTCCCCATTTCAATACGTCCTTCACATGATTGCCAAAATTATTTTCCTGACACATATATCTGACTGTATCTTACTCCCATCTCCCTCCTCAAATTAACTCCAGTGGCTTCCTATCAACTATGAACTCCTCCTCTGTTTGGTATCTAAGCCTACACATTTCCCATGACCTGCTCCTTCATCCTATCTCAGCCACAGACAAAGATAGTCATGCTGTTGTTCTTGCCAACACTCACAAGTTCACCACCTTTTTGTTGAAGAATTCTGAAATCCTCTTATCCAATCATAATCTGTTGCTTTTTTTAACCTCCCCCTCTTCCCTCCCTTACAAAATCCTGTTTGTCATCTATACCACAACCTCCAGTCCTTTGACCCCTCATTTCTTTCCCAGGACATCTCCTCTTCACTGATCATTTTCTACTCTTCCCGATCTTAACCTCTTGAAGAAGTATATTCTTTACAACTACAACTCTATACTGATCTCTCTTGATTCCCCATAGCTTATCATTGATTACACATGTCCAACATTTAGCATTAGATCACTCCCACACCTTTGCTTCTATTCACATGTTGCTGAACAGAGATGAAGAAAATATTGCAACTGTTCTGACTTGGTCCACTACAGATTTATGTTACACAACTTTAACTGTGTCCTCACTGCTTCTAGGCAGTCCTGGTATACTTTCCTTATCAACTTTTACTATCCCGCTCTCTCAATGGCTCTTAAAAACCTTTTTACCCTTCTTAAAACTTTCCATGGCTCCCTCACCTCCCACTCTCTGAAAACTTTGCCTCATATTTTACAGGAAAAATTGATGCCATTCACTCATTCCTTCTTCCTGATTTCCTATCACTCAGGTGCCTTTTGCCTCCTTGCTTCACCTCTTTCTCACATGTTGAAGTGGCCTTTCTCCTTACCAACGCTAACCACCTCTCCTTCTTCAAGCAGTCTCCTTTTATCCTGTCTCCTCTCATGCTGTCCTCTCCATCATCCCTATACACTCTAACTAATTTTCAATCTTGTATTGCCTATTGGTTCCTTCCATACAGCCTACAAACATGCTTATGTCTCCTATCCTCAAAAAACCTTCATTTGATCCTTCCATTCCTGTTGACTATTTCCTTATATCTTTTCTGCCCTTCTGTGCAAAAAGGCCATCCAAAATAGCATTTTTAATTTTCTCTCCTCTCACTCTTAACCCCTAATAAGCTGACTTCTAATTTTATTATTTCACCAAAATTCTTTTTTTTTCTTTTTTTTTTCTTTTTTAGTTTTTGGAGGGCAATTGGGGTTAAGTAACTTGCCTAAGGTCACACTAAGGTTTTAAGGTTTTTTTGTTTGTGTGTGTTAAGTGTCTGAAGCTGGATCTGAACTCAGGTCCTTCTGACTCCAGGGCCAGCACTCTACTCGTTGTGCCACCTAGCTGCCCCATTTTTTTTATTTAAATTTTTTTTTTAACAAATGCTTTATTAACTTCTGGTTGACATCATTCATTTCCGCCAGATTTTGAGTTACAATTTTTCCCCTACCAACCACCCCAGAATAGCAGTCCCACAAGATATCCCCTCATCCAATCTGCTCTCTCCCATATCTTCTCCCATAGTCCCTTTGACTTTACCGTTAGGGCAAGGTGAATCTCTGTGCCCCAATGCCTGCACAGCTTATCTCCCCATTACATGCAAAATAGTATTAATAATAGTATTTATATATATTTGAAACATTTAATTTTAAAACTTTGAATTTCAGATCCATTCCCTTCTTCCCTTGTCACCCACTCCCTCTGGGAAAATAAGCAATTCAATATATGTTGTACATGTATAGCTATGCAAAACATTACCATAGTAGATATATTGTAAAAGACTGCTTATATTTCCCTCCCACCCATCCCACCCCCCACCTGGTCCATTCTCTACGTTGATCCTGTCCCTCTTCAAAAGTGGGTATTTCCAACCTCCCCTCCATCATCCCCCATCTCATTCCCCTTCCCCCTACTCTCCTGCAGGATGAGATATCCCATTTAGTATGTATGTCATTCTCTCTCTGAGCCAAATTCAATGAGAATATGGTTTAGCCTTTTTGCCTTCCTGTTCTTCCCCTCCCCTGCCTCTTCTCCTTCCCCTTGCCTCTTCTACGTGAGATAGTTTACCCTACCCTGTCTCTCCCCATCTCCTCTTGTCACTTTCCTTTCCCACCTCTTAAATTCACCCCTTAAGTATCCTCCCTTCCCACCAAATTCAACCTGTGCCCTCTATCCATGTATACCTGTAAACATATATACACACATTCACATATGTATTCATATGCCCATATACCCTTCTTCCATTATTTTCATAATGAAAAAGGTTTCATCAGTTACAGTTATTGTTTTTCCATGTAGGGGGAAAAAAAACTTAGATAAGTTCCTTTTGATTTCTTTTCCCTGATTACCTTCTCAGGCATCTCTTGCTTCTTGTGTCTGGATGTCAAATTTTCTATTCAACTCTGGTTTTCTCCTTAAGAATGCTTGAAAGTCCTCTATTCCACTGAATGACCATATTTTCCCCTGATACAAAATACTCAGTTTTGCTGGGTATGAGATTCTTGGTTTTAATCCCAGGTCTTTTGCCCTGTGGAATATCATATTCCATGCCCTTCAGTCCCTCAGTGTAGAAGCTCCCAGGTCCTGGGCTATTCTGATTGTGTTTCCACAATATTGAAATTGTTTCTTCCTGGCTGCTTGTAGTATTTTCTCTTTGATCTGGGAATTCTGGAACCTGGCCATAATATTCCTAGGAGTTTTCTTTTGGGGATCTTTTTCAGGAGGTGATCTGTGGATTCTTTCAACCTCTATTTTGCCCTCTGGGTCTAAAACATCAGGGCAATTTTCCTTGAGAATTTCTTGAAGGATGATTTCTAGGTTCTTTCTTTGATCATGGTTTTCAGGTAGTCCAATAATTTTTAGATTATCTCTCCTGGATCTATTTTCCAGGTCAGTGGTTTTTCCTATGAGATATTTCACATTGCCTTCTAATCTTTCATTTGTTTGGATCTGCTTAACAGCATCTTGATTTCTCATAAAGTCACTAGCTTCCATTTGCTCCAGTCTAACTCTGAAGGAATGACTCTCCTCAGTGAGCTTTTGAGATTCTTTTTCCATCTGGCAAATTTTACTTTTTAAGGCATTCTTCTCCTCACTGCCCTTTTGGGCCTCCTTTGCCATTTGAGTTAGTCTATTTTTTAAGGTGTTATTTTCCTCAGGCTGTTGACTCTCATTTCATACTTTTCCTGCATCCTTCTCATTTCTCTTCCCAGTTTTTCCTCCACTTCTCTTATTTGATTTTTAAAATCCTTCTTAATGTCCTCTATGGCCTATAATCCACTCATATTTTCATTTGGGGCTTTTGGTGCAGGAGTTCTGACCTCACAGTCCTACTCCTGTTCCATGCTTTGATCCTCTTTGCCCCCCAAATAGGAGTCTAATGTTGCATTATTCTGTTTATTTTGTTTTCCTTTGCCTAGGCATGTTGCCACTCACTTTACTTTTGGGCTTGTTGCCACAGTAGGACTCTGCCACCAGACAGGGGAGCTTCCGTCCCAAATGTTGGGGTGTTCATGACTTCCGTCGGTACTAGTTGGGTGGCCTCTGTGAAGCCTCCACAAGTTCTGGCAAGCTGGATACCCACCCCAAGACCTCCACCCCAAATCACAATCCAGATCCAGAGAGGTTAAAGCAAGAGCGATTTTCCCCCAAGACTGATCGCTGGATCTCCCTACAGTTTGCAGGCCAGGAGCTGGAGCTGCCCCTGAAAATTACAAAATGGCATGTGTCCTCAGTGGCTTCTAGCCCCCAGTGGAGGAAGCCGATGTGTTCCCCAAATACTGGTCCCAAAGTCCAAAGGGCACTAACCTCTCACTTTGTCCTAGGCGTGTCTGTGTTGATAATTCTGGAATCTCCACAGCTGCTGGTGTTCTGGGGTCCCTGCAGCTGGCTGCTGGCCCTGCCACCCTGGGGCTAAAACCAAGGCTCAGGCAAGCCTAGGCTTGGCTCCCAGAGAGTTGTGCTGTGCTGCACTGGCCTCTCCCTGCTGGGCTGTCCTCAGCGGGCGTTTAGCTTCTCTGTGTATCCTTCTGTGGGTGCTGGAGCTCCAGAGGCTGTTCAGAGTCCCCTTTTACATGATTTTGAAGTGGTGTGGGGCAGAGCGCCTTGGAAGTGCTGTTTCTACTCCGCCATCTTGGCTCCGCCCCCATCAAGGTCCATGTACCAAGATTCTTTTCCCCAAAGTTACTGATGGTCTCTTGGTTCCAAGTCTAGTGGCCTTTCTTGCGCTGCATCCTCCTTTACTTCTGCCGTCTTTGACACTGCTGGCCACTCTTTCCTGGTTCTCCTCTTATCTAGCTTCCCTCCTCAGAAGCCTTTGCTGGATCCTCTTCCAGATCATGCCCTCTTAACCATAAGTGTCCCTTGGGGTTCTGTCCTAATTTCTGTTTTGTTCTCCCTCTTAACTGCTTCAGTTGTGATCTCGTCAATTCTAATGTATTTAAGTATACTGAAGATTCTCGGATCTACCTACCTATCCTGCCCCTAACTCAGTCTTGCATCTTAGACTTTTAGACATCTCAAGATGAATGTTCAGTAGACATCTTAAATTCAGCATGTTCAAAACAGAACTCATCTTTCTTCCTAAACCAGGGGTGGGGAACCTTTTCAGCCAAAAGACTGCACTTGAGGACCCTATAGGACTTCCTCCCCTCCCTATTACTGTAGAGGGCAACACCATCCTCCTTTCTTCACAACCTGTATTCCTCACTATCTCTCAAACCACTACTACCCCTCCCACTCCACCTCACCCCACCATCTCCCTTGGACAACCTCTTAACAAGGCCTATAGCATCTTTTCTGAACTGTTGCAGTATCCTGCTAGTGGGTCTCCCCCTCCATTCTCTATCAGCTACTGAAATGATTTTCCTAAAACACAGGTCCAACCATGTCACTCTGCTACTCAGTAAAGTCCAATGACTTCCTATTGCTTTTAAGATCAAATATAAAATGTTTGGCATTCAAAGTCATTTATAACCTAGCCTTCGCCTACCTTTCCATTTTTCTTACGCCTTACTCCCCAGTATGTACTATTCAGTCCAGCGACACTGGCTTCAAAGCTGTTCCTTGAACAAGACACTTCATTTCTTAGCTCTGGGTGTTCTCATGACTGTTCTTCATGCCTGGAATGCTCTCCCTCCTCTATTATGACTAGTGATACCTCCCTGACTTCCTTTAAGTTCTTATTCCTACAGGAAGCCTCCCCCAATACTTCTTATTTACAGTGTGTTCCCTATTGTTAATTATTTGTATATAGCTTGCTTTATATATATTTGTTTTCATATTTTCTCCCCCGTTATATTATAAGCTCGTCCAGGTCACAGACTATCTTTTTTTTTTTTTTTAAGCAATTGGGGTTAAGTAACTTGCTCAAGGTTACAGGGCTAGTCATGATTTATGTGTGGGTGCTCATTTTCTGAGGCCAGTTTCGATCCCGGGTCATCCCAGCTCCAAGGCTGGCGCTCTTACTCACTGCGCCACCTACCCGCCCCCACAGACTATCTTATACCTCTTTTTGTATGCCCAGCATTTAGCACCTTTCCTGGCATACATAGTAGGAGCTTAATAAGTGTTTATTGATTAATTGATTGAAATCATTTAACCTCTAACAGTGGCTATGATTCTAGTGATTCATCTTAGATTCACTACGGTCTGAGAAGAGCATTCATTTGGGTTTGAATTTTGTCTGTTGCTACTTGGGTGCCCTAGAGTAAGTCATTCAACTTCTCTGGAGTTGATGGTGGTAAAAATTTTTGAACTCTTTTTTACCTTTCTGTAGATTTATAATCATAAAAATCATGTTATTATTTTATGATGTTTGTCTCAAAGTGTCTGAGAATAAATTATCACTTCTAGAATTATGTCTGGTTTCTACTTGGATTTAATACTTTCCTATATTTTATTTTAAGTGGTTTATTGTTCATTTATACAATAATCCTTTATATTAATCTTGTAATACTAATGTTTATCAGTCTCATTCATATTTAGGACCATTCCTCTAGAGTTTCATCCATTTTTTGCCGTCTTATAAAATATTGGTAGTACTTCTCATTTATTACTTAATTTTATTTTATTCTCACTCATGAATCCAGGATGCCTATGAAGTATTAACTTTAGCTGTTGCTAGTAATTCCTTGATAGTTTATTTTAATAGTGATGAAAAATACTTCAGCATACTATTAAAAAGTCATTAATTTGGACTTTGTTAATTTAGAATTTGTAATAGTTTGAACAGGACAGCTGAATTTTTTTTTTTAATTATTTAAAGCAGGGATCTGTGGGAAACGTTTATTAAGTTTATGAGAGCAGAGTTTCCACACCTTTTAATAGGTTAATAACAAACTTGTCTTTAATATACATCCAGAATGTAAAATGCTGAGCAAATCTAGGGTTAGGAATAAAAAAAATTTGATTTCTTTTAAAATACAGTAGAATCACACGTTTATTGCCTTCTTATTGGGATCTCTAGGTTGAATACAAACCAATTTTTTCTTTCTTTCTTTTTTAATTAAACAAATACTTTATTAACTTCTGGTTTACATCATTCATTTCCACCAGATTATGAGTTACATTTTTCCCCCATTTTTTCCCTGCCCACCACCCCAGAATAGCAGTCCCACCAGATATCCCCTCATCCAATCTGCTCTCTCCCATATCTTCTCCCATACCCCCTTCGACTTTGCCATTAGGGCAAGGTGAATCTTTGAGCCCCACTGCCTGAACATCTTATGAAACATTTAATTTTAAAACTTCGATTTTCAGATCCATTCCCTTTCTCCCCTGTCACCCACTCCCTCTGAGAAGATAAGCAATTCAGTATGTGTTGTACATGTATATCTATGCAAAACATTACCATAGTAGATATACTGTAAAAGACTGCTTATATTTCCCTCCCACCTGTCTCACCTCCCACCTGGTCCATTCCCTACTTTGATCCTGTCCCTCTTTGATAGTGGGTACTTCTAACCTCCCCTCTCCCCAGAATGCCCTCCCCTCCATCATCCCCTCTCTCATCCCCCTTTCCCCTACTCAGGAGAGTGAGTGAGGGTAAGATATTCCATTTAGTATGTATGTGATTCTCTCCTTGAGCCAACTTCAATGAGAATATGCTTTTGCCTTTTTGCCACTTTCCTCTCTCACCTCTTGACTTCACCCCCTAAGAATCATCCCTTCCTTGGGGCGGCTAGGTGGCGAAGCGAGCAGAGAGCCAGCCCCGGAGCCAGAAGGACCCGAGCTCAGATCTGGCCCCAGACACCCAACACACAAACAAAAACCCAGCCACGTGAACCTGGGCAAGTCACCCAACCCCAATTGCCCTCCAAAAAAAAAAAAACAATCATCCCTTCCCATCAAATTCAACCTGTGCCGTCTATCCATGTATACCTGTGAACATATGCCATGTACCCTCTTCAATTATTTTCATAATGAGAAAGGTTTCATCAAACACCGTTATTGTTTTTCCATGTAGGACTGTAAATAGTCCAACTTTGATAAGTTCCTTTTGATTTCTTTTCCTTGATTGCCTTCTCAAGCATCTCTTGCTTCTTGTGTCTGAGTGTCAAATTTTCTATTCAACTCTGGTTTTTTCATCAAGAATGCTTGAAAGTCCTCTATTCCACTGAATGACCATATTTTCCCCTGAAACAAGATACTCAGTTTTGCTGGGTAGGTGACCCTTGGGTTCATTCCCAGCTCTTTTGCCCTCTGGAATATCATATTCCATGCCCTTCTATCCCTCAGTGTAGAAGCTGCCAGGTCCTGGGCTATTCTGATTGTGTTTCCACAATATTGAAATTGTTTCTTCCTGGCTGCTTGTAGTATTTTCTCCTTGATCTGGGGATTCTGGAACCTGGCTATAATATTCCTGGGAGTTTTCTTTTTGGGATCTTTTTCAGGAGGTGATCTGTGGATTCTTTCAACCTCTATTTTGCCCTCTGGATCTAAAACATCAGGGCAGTTTTCCTTGAGAATTTCTTGAAGGGTGATTTCTAGGTTCTTTCTTTGATCATGGCTTTCAGGTAGTCCAATAATTTTTAAATTGTCTCTCCTGGATCTATTTTCCAGGTCAGTGGTTTTTCCCATGAGATATTTCACATTGCCTTCTAATCTTTCATTTGTTTGGATCTGCTTAACAGCATCTTGATTTCTCATAAAGTCATTAGCTTCCATTTGCTCCAGTCTAACTCTGAAGGAATGAATCTCCTCAGTGAGCTTTTGAGATTCTTTTTCCATCTGGCAAATTAGACTTTTTAAGGCATTCTTCTCCTCATTGCCTTTCTGAGCCTCTTTTGCCATTTGATTTAGTCTATTTTTTAAGGTGTTATTTTCCTCAGTCAGGCTGATGACTGTCATTTCATACTTTTCTTGCATCTTTTTCATTTCTCTTCCCAAATTTTCCCCCACTTCTCTTATCTGCTTCTTAAGGTCCTCTATGGCCTGTAGCCAGCTTGTATTTTCATTTGGGGCTTTTGGTGCAGGAGTTCTGACCTCACAGTCCTCCTCCATGCTTTGAGCCTCTTTGCCCCTAAAATAGGAGTCCAGTGTTGAACTTTTCTGTTTATTTTGTTTCATTTGCCTAGGCATATTGCCACTTAATTACTTGATTTTGGGGATTGTTGCCACAGTAGGACTCTGCCACCAGACAGGGGAGCTTCCGCCCAAACGTGGGGTCTTCACAACTTCCGCCAGTTGGGTGGCCTCTGTAAAGCCTCCACCCACTCTGGCAAGTTGGATACCCACCCCAAACTTCCCCCCCCAGACCACAATCCAGATCCAGGCAGTTTAAAGCAAAAGTGATTAACCCCCAGACTGATTGCTGGATCTTCCTACAGTTCGCAGACCAGGAGCTAGAGCCACTACTGAAGCTGCAAAATGGCTTCTGTGTAGCTGTTTCTTCAGCAGCTTTTTGCCCCCAGGGGAGGAAGCCACGTGTTCCCCAAATACTGGTCCCAAAGTCCAAAGGGCACTAACCTCTCACTTTGTCCTAGGCATATCTGTGCTGATAATTCTGGAATCGCCACAATTGCTGGTGTTCTGGGGTCCCTCCAGCTGGTTGAAGGCCCGGCCGCCCTGGGGCTAAAACCTTGGACCTGGGCTCCGCTCTGTGGGCTGTTGGTTCCCAGCGCGCCGTGCTGCCTGCTCTCAGAGTGCTGCGCTGGCCGCTACCTGCAGGGCTGCTGGGCTGTCCTCAGCAGGAGGTTAGCTTCTCTGTGCCATTCTGTGGGTGCTGTGCCTCCAGAAGTTGTTCGGAGCTCCCTTTCACATTGTTTGAAATTTGTGTGGGTCAGAGCACATTGGAAATGCTGTTTCTCGAATACAAACCATTTTAAACAGCTTAAATGATTGAAGGAAAATAAGGCTGTTGTAGGTGTACTATTTGCCATTTAAATAAAATTTTTGCTATTTTTCTGCGTAATTTTATTTTTGGTCTTTTACAAAAAGTTTTATTATTTTAGTTCCTTTGTCTTCTTTCATTTTTACCCATCGTCTTTCTTGATGTTTAACTTGAAATTTACCTATTGACCTGGTGCAGTAAGAAGCAGCCATTATATGGAAGATCACAAAGTATTATGCTGACTTGTATTTCATTTTGTTTTCTCTTATAGTACATCCTAATCTTTCTTATAGGCATAGATATTTACGTTCTCTTTTAGACTTGATGGAAGGAACTTGACATGTTCAGTTTTACATCATTGTGCATATTATAGAGTAATAGAATTTCAAAATTGGAAAGGACCTCAGTGATCATGTAGTCCAACCTATTCCCTAAAGGAATCCTTACTATAACATTACTTGAAAAATTTTGTAGGTACTTTCCTCTATCTCCAGTGTGTGTAATTTCTCCTATGGAAAACTCACCACTTCTTAAGACAGGTAGTTGGGTAGAAAGTTTTTCCTGACACTAAAAAATTTAATTTAAAATTTAAAACTAAATTGGCTTTTTTGCAACCCATTGCTTTTGTTTCTGCCCTAAAGATACCAACAAATCGAATCTCTTTTCACAAGATAGCTCTTTAAATACATAAAGAGAGCAATAATTGTATCTCTTCTTGTGTTAAGCACCCAGTTCCTTCAGTCCTTGTAATAAACGGACTTGGGTTATTGACGAGATCAAGATCCTTCATCATCATGGTTATTCTCCTGCTTAAACTGTGGTACCAAGAACTAAAGACCACAGTACTGCAGATGTAATTTCCTTAGAGCAAATTGCAGTGAGAATAGGTTCTTCTTGTTTCATGAAGCTATGCCTCTCAATGCAGTCAAAGTATGCGTTAGCTTTTTTGGATGCTGCCTAATGGTGCTGATTCTTTGAGTTTGAAGTTCTCTTAACATTCCAGATATTTTTCTAGCAAGTTGCTGTCTAACCATTCTCCCTCATACTGTACTTAAATGTAAAGTTGACATTTTTTTAAGCCCTTGTCTAAGACTTTTGTTTATTGTGATTGAATATATTATCTTAGTATCTTTTTGGATCCTTACTATCATACAAGTTGTTAGTTATCCCTCCCAGCCTTGTTTCATTTGCAAATTTGATGAGCATGCTATCTCTTATATTCTTTTTCTTTCTTTCTTTCTTTTTTTTTTTTTTTTGGAGGGCAATTGGGGTTAAGTAACTTGCCCAAGGTCACACGGCTAGGTTTTTGTTTGTGTGTGTTAAGTGTCTGAACCTGGATCAGAACTTGGGTCCTTCTGACTCCAGGGCCAGTGCTCTATTCACTGCGCCACCTAGCCACCCCTGTCTCTTAGGAAGACGGAAGACCACAGACCACACATAAAAGAAAACTGGAGATAGAGGAAAGTACTTACAAAATCTGGATTGCATCCTGGTTAGAATTGAAGATATGGCTGACCTGAGTGGCCTCCTTAAATGGAGGTTTGAGGAGAAGCCATCCAGTCAGAGGGTAAGGTCCACAGGAGCTATTTATAAAGAAGTCCAGGAACCACAAAAAGAAAGCATAACAGAATATTTGGGCATATATACCAAGGTATTATTCAAGGCCAAAATAGTCTTCCCTAGAGGAGGAGTTTTCTGAGAAATGATAGAGGAATCCTAAGTATATTCTTAACAGTTTTTTGTTATTTGGTATTGCTTTCATTTTCTGTACATGTCTTTTGAAAGTCTAAGTTGGTTTCTTAGTTTCATGTGCAACCACATAGTTCTCTCCAGATAAATCCCATTTTCCTTCTTATTTGGATTATTTCTCATTGTCCATTTTACTTTGGAATTGTAGGGTGAAATGGTTGGTTGTCACCAAAGTTATCATCATTTCTACCTTAGTAGTCAGTTCTTCTTGGTTATCCTACCTTCTGAAAGACAAAATGGTCACTAAGGCCAATCAAGAAATTATTGGCTAATTTGCTTTTGCCAGAGATAGAGCTCCAGCATATGTTTAAATAATTGAAGTCTCTTATCACTTCTTAGTCATGCCTCTGTTTGCAGTTTTCCCAAATTCCTCATTATGTCAAGGCTCTGTGTGTGCGTACTCTCTCTCTCTCTCTCTCTCTCTCTCTCTCTCTCTCTCTCTCTCTCTCTCTCGACAAAAACATTAGTATTTCTCCTTCCTTTACTTTCATCTAAATACTATGTTATTCTTTCTCCTTGTGATTCCTGGATCTTTTTCACTAATAATATATGTTGATACCCTGTCTCTACCCCCTTTACCTGTCCTGTTTTTTTTGACTGAGTTTTATTCACCCAAGCCTGTTGTCTAGTCAAGGCTTTCAGTCTACCAAGTCTCAGTGATAACTTATACATTTAAATTATTTGTCCTCTTGCACTAGAACTTTTAGTTCTTCTTGCTGGTTGCCTAAAATTTTGACAGTTTGGTATAGATCCTTGAATCCAGGAGTTTTAGTCCTGGCTTCTTTCTTATATTTTTGTCTCATATGAATTTGTGAGTATTGTAACTGCAATTTTTTTTCCTTTATGGTTAATCTCTATAGCAGTGTATCTTAATTTATAATCCATCCAACTTGTACTTTTTAGATATTTTGATAGCTGTTTCAATGTAATTGGTTTCCTTTATAATCCTAAGAATTTTATTTTATGTATTTAAAAACATTCTGAGAAGGTAAATAGTATATACCCAATTGTAGATAGTTTTCATGATAGGAAAAAAAGTTAACCAGTGTCTAGTTTGGGGAATGTACAGAGGGGGTTTTCTTCTTTTCCCATACTTTTAAATTTAAAACCCTTTTTAATAGGTTCTCAAGACTACTTGGCAAATATGTTCTTTTCTGTTCTTCAGTCATTTTAGTCATGTCTGACTCTTCATAACCCCATTTGGGGTTTTCTTGGCAAAGAGTAGTTTATCATTTCCTTCTCCCAGCTAATCTTCCAGATAAGCAACAGTTAGGTTAAATGACTTGCCCAGGGCCACATAGCTAAAGTAAGCATCTGAGGCTGTATTTTAATTTAAATCTTCTGAACTCTAGGCCCTGTACTCTATCCACTGTGCCACCTAGCTTCCTTCCCAAAAATGTATTCTTTGCAACCTTTTTTTATGTATACTCCTGTCTCTCGCCCAGAATGTCAGTTCCATATTGTAAACTGATTCAAGGATCCAGATCTCATTCTCAGATGACACTGCTAGATGAATATTTCCCTTTTACATCCATTGCTTTTCGGTAAACAAAAGTTAATAATACAGATCAATATCTGTAGTCCTAAATTTCTTCCCCAAGACTTCATAATACTTGGTGGTGAATTTTCTATTCCTTCTGGAAGTGTCATTTGTGCTTGTGTGAATCTCCACATGTGGGTAGTTATCACTCATTTGGACAAGTCTTAGGAAGTTATCTGTTATGTCCTAGAGATGTAGACTCAGTACTACAAGATGGAAAAATTCACCAGCTATCTTACTATTCTTGTAATGTTCCAGACTTTGGTGAACTGCCACTTAATAGATTCTGTCATTCTTGATAGTACTACAACCAACTTTTTCCTCCACAGCATCTGTTTTCTCCTCTTTAGAAGATCCTCAAAACTTTTTTTTAAGTTCTAATTTTACCCGTTCGTTTTTCTTCCTTTTCCCTTCTGTACAACACTTCTGTATCATTCTAACAAATATCAAGTTCATCGACACTCTCCACTGCAGAACTCCTTTCCCCCTTCTCTTTCCTTAAGGAGCCCTTCCTTTTCCCTAAACTAACAGCCTGTAGTCATTCATCTTGTCTCTTCACCTTCTCTAGCAGGCATATTGGCATATAGTTGTAGCTCAGATAAGGGTCTGCAGTGGGAGAGAAATACAAACACTTTACAGCTTCCTCTAGTATACATAATGGTTGAGATTTTAGCTTTTTATCTGGAAACCATTTGAAATACATTTATATCTCAGCCCTCAGTATTCACTTAAAAGTTTTTGCGTCTAATTACTA